>JAJOOH010007046.1:0-82901 GCA_029582605.1 Solanum gracilifrons | reverse complement strand
GGGGGGCTCTACGGCTTGGCCATTGCCTTAGGCCTCAAAAATTTGAAGGCCCCAAATTTGTTTAGATTATTAATTATTAATTTTATTATATATTAATATAATTTATATAAATAAAATTGTTATTGTATATTTTTTATTATTATTTATTTGAGAGTATTTTTTACCAATAAGTTCATAAATTCTCATATTCTTTTCACTCATTATTTGATATATTTGTTTTAACTTTTTGATGTGAGGTCAAAAATACATATTTTTAATCATTATTTGTCTCACATTTATTATTTATATTTATCCTTTTTGAGCATTAATTTTATGAATTGTGCTAAATAGTGTATTTTATTTACAGGAATAAATTGGTGTAAAGTTGAAGAAGTTTAGAACTAAAATAAATTAAAGATGAAAGGTTGAAGAAGGAAATCAAGCAGACAACTTAATAGATTAAATTGAAATACATGAGAAATAAAAGGGGCAAGTGAAATTACATAAATTTGCAACGTGCAACTGGCGCCACGTGGCACTCAAGGAAAGCCACAGGAAATTAAAGTGAGGCAGCTGGGCGACAACCACTCTTCACGCGGAATTCAATTTCGTTTGGGTTTTGGTTTCCCAATTTATTTTGAACTCAATTATTTTATTAAGGATTTACAACATCTATAAATAGTTCATAGAAATAATTATTGGAGGTATATAATTATAGGAGATCAACCAGAGGGCATCAAGTAAAAAGTCGTCAATACTTTTTAGGGTTCTTATCTTCTTCTTCTTGTTTTCTTAGAGATTAGTGGCTAAACACCCTTGTTCTGGGGGTGTGGTCACGAATTAAATGTTGATTATTTGAGATTTATGAATTAATTATTGGTTGTCATTATAAGTTACTTCTATATTCTTGTTTAGTATTTCTTGACTGGCCATCTAGAGATAAATCTATTGTCTAATCTTAAAATCGAGAGAGGAGGAGTTAGATAGACTAGAGAATATAGAGAGCTTGGCCAGTGAGGCCAATGCCTTAGGCATAAAAAATTTGAAGGCCCCAAATTTGTTTAAATTATTATTATTAATTTTATTATATATTAATATAATTTATATAAATAAAATTGTTATTGTATATTTTTTATTATTATTTGTTTGAGAGTATTTTTTACCAATAAGTTCATAAATTCTCATAATCTTTTCACTCATTATTTGATATATTTGTTTTAACTTCTTGATGTGAGGTCAAAAATACATATTTTTAATCATTATTTGTCTCACATTTATTATTTATATTTGTCCTTTTTAAGCATTAATTTTATGAATTGTGCTAAATAGTGTATTTTATTTGCAGGAGTAAATTGGTGTAAAGTTGAAAAAATTTAGAACTAAAATAAATTAAAGATGGAAGATTGAAAAAGAAAATCAAGCAGACAACTTAATAAATTAAATTGAAATATATAAGAAATAAAAGGGGCAAGTGAAATTGCACAAATTTGCAACGTGTAACTGGCGCCACGTGGCACTCAAGGAAAGCCACAGGAAATTAAAGTGAGGCAGCTGGGCGACAACCACTCTTCACGCGGAATTCAATTTCGTTTGGGTTTTGATTTCCCAATTTATTTTGAACTCAATTATTTTATTAAGGGTTTACAACATCTATAAATAGTTCATAGAAATAATTATTGGAGGTATACAATTATAGGAGATCAACCAGAGGGCATCAAGTAAAAAGTTGTTAATACTTTTTAGGGTTCTTTTCTTCTTGTTGTTTTCTTAGTTTTCTTAGAGATTAGTGGCTAAACACCCTTGTTCTGGGGGTGTAGTCTCGAATTAAATGTTGATTATTTGAGGTTTATGAATTAATTCTTGATTGTCATTATAAGTTATTTCTATATTCTTGTTTTAGTATTTCTTGACTGGCCATTTAGAGATAAATCTATTGTCTAATCTTAAAATCGAGAGAGGAGGGGTTAGATAGACCAGAGAATATAGAGAGCTCGGTCCACCCATAAGATTGAGGTGATTAGTGTTCAGGAGTGACGCCTAGACGAACACCTTGCTTGGTTACGAAATAGGATGAAATATAAATGTTCGCCAGCTAGTCTATTTATCCCCGCTCAACGATGTAGTTAGATAGCTAACTGGGGTGATAGCTAACGAGAGGTGTATAACCCGGATCATATCATCAACCCTATAAATCAATAACTTGACAGCTAAAATTAGTTCTAAGCCAATAATATGATACATGATATTCATTTTATGCTGCAACCCTGGAATTTTCCAACTATTGTAAGTAATTTTATTATTTTGTTCTTGCATTCTTTTCTCTTAGCACTCTTAAATAAATAATTAGACCAGTATAATTTAGTAAAAAATAGTTAATTGATAAGTCATTTGGGTTCAATAATCTGGTTCTTTTAAGAGCCACTATATTACTTGCGCGACCACGTACACTTGCGTGTGCAATTGGGAGGTACACTTCCAATTTTAAATTTTATCCTTTTTATATAGGAACTAAGTTATACGTATTGATAACATAATGATTTTTTCTCAATATTTTCTTGAACTACGTGAACACAAAAATATCCATGCACAAGTTTCCTTTTCGTTTTAATTTAACATATTATATTAAAATTTTATAATTTGTTTTAGATATTTACCAATGAGTGCTACTTAATGGAATGAATTATATCATTTAGAAAGAATTATAATCATTTAAATTGATAAGAAATTTGAATATTTTTGTTACTATCCATGCTCAAAACTTCAACTATTAAGTTACGTATGTTCTTTTCTTTTTCTTATTTGTGATGATAGCCAAATTAAAATTTCAATTTGAGTTTTGTATCAATAATCCATCACTTTTATTTTTTGTACTCTTCTTCCTTTTTCTTTTTTTTTTTTGTGTGTGAAATTTGATATTTTTTTGTCTTACATGATTAATCTATTGTGTAGAAAATCATTTTTTTTGCTAGTGTATAAATTTTATAAAATAAATTTGAGGACCTCTTAATATGATTTTATCTTAGGCCACGTAATCTGTTGAGCCGCCCCTGTGTATATCAGACGTACTTCTCTTTTCATACGTCTTTAGCAGAAATCATCATAGAAAAAAAGTAATTTAGTTAGTATTATTTTTTTAAGCTGAAAAAAACTAGTAAAAGAATGAATCAATAAAATTGCCTTGAAAGCTATATCTACGACAATTAATGCTTGTAAATTTTAAATTCCATTTTCTTAATACATTGTGACAAAACATCATATTCTTGTTGAGGTATATATGGTCAAGAATACAAGAACAAGAATACAGAGAATCTCATTATTTTATTTAACAAATCAACCTAATTCCACCTTTTTAATTATTTAAATGCAAACATATTTTATAAAAGGTCTTCATTTTATCTTAAGAGATTTTTTATAAGTATAAAAATGTAATAGCATTTTTTTTAAAAAAAATAACTAACTACACTTTTGATACGTGCTTATAGCTAGTTCTCTTTCTTTCTCAAATTTTGTACACAATTAACATAACCGTATAATATCAAAGTGAGGAAGTAGCTAAAATATATTTATGGGGTAAACTATTGTACACTAACAATGCATATAACATAAATTTTAAATGAAAATTAATTTAAAAACAGCCCTTTCGGCTGTAAAATCTATATGATTACAAGCATTAAACTTTCATATTAGTTTATGAAATTCAAGAGTAATGGAGGACAAGTGAGGCCAAAGCATTCTCAGATCGTTAAACATCTTTATCATTGATCGATAAGTTAAGAATTTGAGTCACGCTAAAAATTATTTATCATCTTGAGAATAAGGTGAAGAAGAAAATAAAAATTAAAAAGAGAAATATTGAAATACAAATTAATTATTTAAAGACGTATACCAAGTAATATAACAACTTCCTCTTACAAAAGAATAAAAAAATTCTAACCCCATCTTCAAATTCAAACAAAATTTCAACATCCATTATTTTTTTCTTAATTTCCACTTCAAGTACTTTTTTAATACATATTAAAATTCAACTAAAATATTGTCCATACACCAACTACTCCATTTGTTCATTTTCATTTATTCCGTTTCGACTTTACACACATTTTTTAAAAAAAAAATTGACATAAATATTTTATCACAATATCCCAGTAGCACTTCTAAATATCTTCAAGAGTTAGTTTAGAAGAAATTATTTTCACTCAAAAAACTTTAAACTATTTCTAAGTAAAATACACGTTCAGACACTACTTCAAAAATTCAAAATTTTACTTAAATTTCAAGATTCAACTTCAAAATCTATAATCAGCTTAGTCTTAGATCTTGAAAATGATTCGAAAAATAAATACCTAATGTAGAGATAAGAGTAAATCATGAATAAAATATGTTTTTCTCAATCTTGATACGATAAAAATAATAAATAAAAATGAAAAATATATTTTTTAATATAATGAACACGTAAAATAAACTGAGGGAGTATTTTGGAATCCTTCCTATAAATAGCACTCCTCTCACTACAATAATCTATCACTCCATCATCTACTCTAATAACACACTTCAAGCAAAAATGGAAACCACCTCCGCCGTCGCCGCCGTCACCACCACCACCGTTAACACCGGCGGTCTTCACTCCGTCGAGGTGAATCCACGACACCACATCCTCAACCGCGCATTTGCACTTATTTACCTTTTTGCCATCTTAGTTCTTTTCTATAACCATATACTAAAACTCCTAAATTCCACAAATTCCTTTATAACTTTCTCCATATCATTTTCCATTTTAATTTCAGATTTAATCTTAGCCTTCATGTGGACAACTATTCAATCTTTTCGTATGCGTCCACTAACACGTCAACAATATCCCGAAAAAATAACAGAAAACTTTAGTAATGAAATTAATAATTTTCCAGCACTCGATATATTTATTTGTACGGCAGATCCTTATAAGGAGCCACCGTTAAACGTCGTTAACACGGCGTTATCAGTTATGGCCTATGATTATAATTCGATCGAAAAATTATCGATTTATGTATCGGACGATGGAGGATCGGAGCTTACGTTATTTGCTTTTATGGAAGCTGCAAAATTTGCTGTATATTGGTTGCCTTTTTGTAGGGAAAATAAAATAATTCAAAGGTGTCCAGACGCATATTTCAATTCTAATTACACAGAAAATTCTGAGACAAAGAAAATCAAGGTATGTTTTTTTTTTCTCTAATATATATTACTACTAAACAGAACGTCTAACGTCTAGTGATTTTTTAAAATTAATAATAGAAATTTAGTTGATTTTCAATGTTACTAAATCATGATTATAATGTTTTTGTTAAAGAATGGCCCAAGCCTTATAAGGAGTCCATCCATCTCATTAACCACCGATGTGGACTTTTGTCATTCTTTAACACCTCACCTCATGCCCAGTGCTTAGCATCTGGTGCGTGGGCAATTTTTGATTTTGGGGGCCCCAACATCGAGTGAGACGGGCCCTACTCAGATACCATGCTAGATTAGGTCTTAAGCCTAACTCACACCCCAAAAGCTAGCTAAAAGAGAGGAGGATTGCCCAAGCCTTATAAGGAGTCCACCCATCTCATTAACCACCGATGTGAGACTTTTGTCATTCTTTAACAATTTTGATGTTTCAAAAATATCTTAACGTATAGGTCGGATATTCCTTCAAAGATATATTATTACTATTTCGATATGATGATATTTTTAAGAATTCGAGCAACATAGGAAAACAAATTTTTTGGCATGGTTATTTCTGCAAGCATGCATGTGCGTTTCAGATCTGGCTAAGATTATTTATGAGAGATTTTGGTAAATTTGTTGTCTAAATCAATTATTGATAAAGGGACATATAGCTTTGGTACCATCGATTATGGTCCATTATAAATATAAATTTTAGTTATATCATATGGTCTTCTTTTATAGGATGTTGGGTCCCAATTTATGTGTGATAACTTTCGCTTTTTGAAAGTTGATTTGTCTAATTTTTGAAGTTAAATTGAATTGAATTAAATTAATATTAATTAAAATTTATAAGATATTTAAATTATATATAAATAATAATATAAGTTGCAATTTTTCTCATGTCAATATAACGATATATACTTTATAAAAATATTTATCAAAGTTCACATAATTTAAATCTCGAAAAATAAAAAATGTCACAGAAATTTAAACAGAAGGATTAGTAACATATGAGATCGTAAAAAGTACATAAACTATCTATAAAACCATTTCCTTTTCTATTTAATTAAAATATAATTTGTGTTAGGAAATCATGATTCTCACTAAGGGAAATCACGATTATTTTTCCTTTATCTTACACCATATATCTCGTATTTCTATATATTTTCGTTCTTCGAGATTCAAATTACGTTGTATTTTAATCAATATTTTAAAATTTATTTACACAAGAAGATAAGCAACTTGCACTTTGATTGACTAGTATCTGGCTTGAGTTGATTTCATCAATTATCTCAACATATTTCATTAGACATTTATTTGTCATTTTATTTTTGAATTCAATCCTTCTGACGTTATAGCTAGGACAAAAAACAGATATTTTCTTTAATTTGTCATTATTCATTTAAAAGTCAGCAAAATAACTAAACTAGTATTTATTACATGCTCATATGTCATGTTTTTGTTATATAATGTATTTGACTAATAAATCTAGCCAATAATATTGTCACAACTCTTTTAAGAAAATCTTATATTATTTTTAAAATGTCATAAAGCCTTTTTTACTATTATATACTAGAATCTTTATCTTAGTTTATAAAAGAAAAATAAATTATTATTATTCCTAGGTATATACATACGTGATATAATTTTAACATAAAAAAAATAAAATATTTTCACTTATCTTTCAACGTGACTCAAGCTATTAATATATTATTTATCTTATTTCCGATCGGACTCGAACTTTAAATTTTATATTATATATGTAGTTGATGTATGAAAACATGAAGAAAAGGCTAGAAGAAGTGATTGAGAGGGGAAAAGTGGATGAAGATTATATTAACAATGAGGAAGAGCTTCAAGCTTTTACCAAATTTTGGACGCCTGGATTTACTCGTCATAATCATCCTTCTATTATTCAGGTAAATATATATATATATATATATATATCGTAACAGTTTAATTCACTCGTGATATTGTCATTTTCAACTTAACTCTGATCTTAAAATATATTTCAATATTTTGTTAATATGAGACTTTGTCTGATTTTAAAATGTGTCACTATAAAAAGTACAAAAATTACTAATTAGCTATTAATTAAAAATGCTTAACACATGTTGCCAAAGAGTCTAATTTGCGTTTAATTGTAAACATGTTATTTAAGATCATATGTTTGGTGATTAATTAGGTAACATCATATATTTAACTTATCCTTTTATCAAATTGGTTGGTGTAGGTTTTGTTAGAAAGTGGCAAAGATAAAGACATGTCAAGTCATGGGATGCCAAATCTTATTTATCTTTCAAGAGAAAAAAACAAGAGTTCCCCTCATCATTTTAAAGCAGGTGCCCTCAATGCATTGGTAAGTAAAATCTCATCAATTTTATTTTAAAAAAACAATTTATTTATTTATAAAAATTATGTTTACTAATAGTGTAAATATCTTTTAATAAAATTAAGGAAAAAAGGGCTAATATATCCCTCAACTTGATTTGAAATATATTCCTCTATCATTTAACAAATGATACATATTTCAACGATCAGTAAAAACATGTATTTATCTACTCAGTTTTTGTGGGTTTTTTTACTTTAGTCTATTAACGAAAACAATTAATATGCATCGTTTATTAGTGGCGAAGGTATATACGTTCTAAATTGCAGAGTCAAGGAATATATTTGTCTCTTTTCCCTGTAATATTTACACTTGATGTTGATATCTTGGAGTATATGCATCATTTTTTCAGCGAATGATATATACGTTCTAAACATCGAAGTCAAGGATTATATTTGCCTCTTTTCCCTAAAATATTATCGAATTGATTATTAATTTCTTCTTGTGATAGCTTCGAGTATCGGGAATAATGACAAATGCACCAATAATATTGACACTTGATTGTGATATGTACTCTAATGATCCATCAACACCTCAACGGGCTTTATGTTACTTCTTGGACCCAACATTACGGCCCAATTTAGCCTACGTTCAGTTTCCTCAAACTTTTCATGGGCTTAACGAAGCAGATATTTATGCAAGTGAGATAAAAGGCCTGTTTTTTACTAATCCAATAGGCATGGATGGGCTTAATGGGCCTAATTATGTTGGAACTGGATGTTTTTTTCGTCGTCGGGCTTTTTTCGGGGCTCCATCTTCGTTTGAGCAGCCCGAAATTCCCGAACTGTTTCCAGATCATGTTGTGACTAAGCCCATTAAGGCCCAAGAAATTTTGCGGCGAGCCCATTATTTAGCAAGTTGCAATTATGAGAGTGAAAGTAATTGGGGTTCCAAGGTGAGCTTTAGTTTACATTTAAAGTTAGTATATGTAGAGTTTAATTGCACCAACAACATCTTTTTGGTGGCAATTGGTTCGAATTTGCCATGTGATATAACTAGTATACATGGAAAATTCGAACTAATTCCCATGAAAAAAGAATAATTGCACTGGTAACTTCTTCGTGGCAATTGGTTCGAACTTTTGATATATATTAGATCATGTTGCCACGAAAAAATTGCTAGAGCCGAAGAATACAAGTTCATAAGTCAGTAACTGTGGTGTATAATATATGTATAACCCGTGTTTAATATGTATATTATCAGTATAATCAGTGTATACTCTATGTATACCAGATAGAAAAAGTAAACAACGAATCCGTAGGACTAACAATTTCAAAATTATGCAGATGGGCTTTAGGTATGGATCACTTGTTGAGGATTACTATACTGGTTATAGGCTTCAATGTGAAGGTTGGAAATCAGTATTTTGCAATCCTAAAAGGCCTGCATTTTTAGGAGATATACCAATTTCTCTGTATGATGTGGTCAGCCAAAACAAGAGATGGTCTGTGGGCCTTCTTGAAGTTGCTTTCTCAAAATATAGCCCATTAACTTTTGGGGTTCAGTCCATGGGCCTTGTTATGGCCCATTGCTATACTCACTATGCATTTTGGCCCATTTGGTCAATACCACTTACTCTATATGCTTTCATCCCTCAACTTACTCTTCTCAATGGGGTTACCATCTTTCCAAAGGTATGCACCAATTCATTTTGGTTCTTTTGATATATCACTCAGCATATTTAACGGTCAATTAATTAAGTTATGTGTTTCGGTTCCCTTTGATGTAGAAAATATATTATATTATCGTCATATACAAAGTAACACTACATATATAGAGCATAGCACATGACTAATTAAGTGGCGGAACGACTAATCTTATGGTAAATTTGTGGATATTGACAAGCAAATGAATAAAAAGTGTAATTGTTTTTTTGAGGTTTAATGCTTTTTTTAATATTGATTTTAGGTTTCAGACCCTTGGTTTTATTTGTATGTTTTTATGTTCCTCGGAGCTTATGGACAAGATTGCTCGGTCTTTATGTCTAATGAAGGGACATTTAAAAGGTGGTGGAGTGACCAAAGAATGTGGATGATAAGAGGATTAACATCTTTCCTATTTGGAACAATTGAGTATTTAACTAAACACTTAGGCATATCGACACAAGGGTTCAACGTAACAAGCAAAGTAGTCGATAATGACCAAGGTAAAAGGTACCATCAAGGAAATTTCGAGTTTGGGGTTGTTTCACCTATGTTTGTGATACTAGCAACAACATCAATCATCAATTTAGTAGCATTTCTCAAATCATTAGCACAAATATTCAATGGTGATCAAAATTTGGATGGAATATTTATCCAAATGTTTATTGCTGGTTTTGTTGTTATAAATTGTTTGCCAATTTATGAAGCTATGGTTTTGAGAAGTGATAAAGGAAGAATGCCTACAAGGGTCACTATTTTCTCAACATTTCTTGCTTGTACTCTCTATATGGCATTTACTTTTCTTCTAGGAAATATGTAATAGCAAAGTTTAGTGGTTTTTTTTTTTAACTTTGAGACCTTTTGTTATTGTTCTTGTAGTCTTAATTTAGTTAAGAAGCAATATAAGATTTAGTTGAAATATTCAAGAATAAAAGGATTATGTAGATCTTATAGAATGTTGTCATTCTTTATATTTTAGTGTATGTGAATCAAGTCTGGTATTTTGGAGATTAATTAGTGATTTTATTTCAAATTTTGATCTTCTATATCCACAAACTCTTTTTTTTGTCTATATTCAAACAAAATTTCAATTTCATTATGACGGTCATATTCCTTATCAAAATAAATAAAAAGGATTTTCATATTTAATGTCATTCTAATGTTCTATATATATATATATAATATCGAGATTGAAATGAAGTTATAGTTAGACCCCACATCTATTTTCTTGGAACTAACTGATAGGCACTTAGTTTTTCATAGAACAAGCGAAAAATGACATGCAACATCAATCAAGGCAAAAAGATAGTGCATAAAAGCCCCCCACCTCACCAAAAAGTAAAAAAACTTGGTGCTTGCTCATGACACATAGGGCTTGCTTTTCGTGATTAGTGTGAAATAGATGTCAGACTCAATTCATCAGCAAACGGAAGTATACAACATCACTCTCGGAATAAAAGACGACATAATTTGACTACCCTAAGCTAGAGGACTTGACGGACCACCTCAAAAGGACGGACCAAAAACACATGAAATTGACAATTTAAGTTTTAACTTATCATTGAATCTTCATCAAATAGTATAACAAGAAGTTTATCATCTTTTAGCATCCCCTTTACATCTACATCACCCTACAAAACAAGAAAACTATCAGCAAATTTTTCATGGTTTCTTGAAAAAAACATGAAAATTCAAAGCTCGTTGTTCAGACTCTCCAAAAATGCTTTTTTACTCATTGTTACCTTCCTCAAAAATTAACACTACTATTTTGAGAAAATCTAACACACACTAATTGATATTTTTTGAAGATCTGAGCAGAAAAAGAAATTAAGAAGAGAAACTAACATGAATAATAACTTGATTTGAACTTCTTGGAAGTATTACAAGAGGGGAATTAGAACCAATAGAAGCTCTTCTTTTGAGATAAAACAAGTAAAACAAAAGATACAAGATTGTAGAAAAAAAAATATTGGAATTGAAAAAATGAAAGCTTGATAAAGTTTAAGTTGAAGTGCTTGAGGATACAAATGAGGTGGACTAGGAGATTCAGGTACCCCCATTGAAAAAAAATAAATTAAATTAGACACTTAAAACTAAGTTTAATGAAACAAAAAAAAAAGATTATACTTAATATGTATATAGAAACCTTAGCTTATAGCTTTTATATACAAATCAAGATCAAGAAAATGAAAAAAAAAGTGAAAATAGTACACGTAATAATAAATAAAAGTTTATAATATAATGAACAGGTAAAAATAAACGGTGATAATATTTTGAAATCCTTTCTATAAATAGCACTCCTCTCACCACAATAATCTATCACTCTATCATCTACTCTATAACACACTTCAAGCAAAAATGGAAACCACCACCACCTCCACCACCGATAACACCGGCGGTCTTCACTCCGTCGAGATGAATCCACGACACCACATCCTCAACCGCGCATTTGCACTTTTTTACCTTTTTGCCATCCTAGTTATTTTCTATAACCATATACTAAACCTCCTAAATTCCACAAATTCCTTTATAACTTTCTCTATATCATTTTCCATTTTAATTTCAGATTTAATCTTAGCCTTCATGTGGACAACCAGTCAACCTTTTCGTATGCGTCCACTAACACGTCAACAATATCCCGAAAAAATAACAAAAAACTTTAGTAACAAAATTAATAATTTTCCAGCACTCGATATATTTATTTGTACAGCAGATCCTTATAAGGAGCCACCGTTAAACGTCGTTAACACGGCGTTATCAGTTATGGCATACGATTATAATCCAATCGAAAAAATATCGGTTTACGTATCGGACGATGGAGGATCGGAACTTACGTTATTTGCTTTTATGGAAGCTGCAAAATTTGCTGCATATTGGCTGCCTTTTTGTAGGGAAAATAAAATAATTCAAAGGTCTCCAGATGCATATTTCAATTCTAATTACACAGAAAATTCTGAGACAAAGAAAATCAAGGTATGTTTTTTTTTCTCTCGAATTTATATCACTAAACAAAACGTCTTAACATCTAGTGATTTTTTTAATTAATAATAGAAAATTAGTTGATTATGATGTTTGGATTTTTCAAAAATATATGTTGAATATTCCTTCAAAAATATATTATTACTACTTCGATATGATATTTTTAACAATTCGAGCAACGCATATAGTGTTGGCTTCAAGATTGATTAGGGCGTCATGCGAAAGTTTACAATTGCAAATCATATGGTTGATAATTAGACGACAAATAAAAGTATATTAAAACATATTATTAATATAGTTGGTCAATCAACCTACATATTATAAAACTAATATTTCAATTTATAGATCTCTAAACTTTCCTCTAAGGAAAATAATAAACCAAATATAAAAGAAAATTATTATTTAAAAAAAATAAAAATTAAAGCATTTATGGTAATATTTTAATTTTCCTTCAAGAAAAGAAATAAATTTCAAATAAGATAAGAAAATCATGACAAAACCCTAACACATAGGAAACGAGGGCACTGTTATTTCTGGCATGTGCGATAAATTTGTTGTCTATCGCAATTATTGATAAAGGGACATATAGGCATGGTACGATCGATTATGGACCACTATAAATATTATTTTAGTTATATTATATGGTCTTTTCTATATGATGTAGGGTCCCAAATTAATATATATGTGGTAGGCTGGTAGCTTTCGCTTTCGGGAAGTTGATTTGTCTAATTTATGAAGTAAAATTGAGTTTGATTAAATTAATAATTAAAATTTATAAAATATTTAAAATCTATACGAATAATATTGTCAGTTGTAAATTTTTCTCATGTCAATATGACGAGAATATATTTTATAAAAATATTTATCAAAGTTCACATAGTTTAAGTCTCGAAAAAATAAAAGTGTTACAGAAATTGAAACATGAGGATTAATAACATATGATATAGTAAAATGTACATAAAATCTTTATAAAACCATTTCCTTTTCTATTTAATTAGATATAATTTGTGATAGGAAATCATGATTTACGAATAGAATATTTTTTCTTTTATCTTACATCATATCTCGTATTTCTGTATATTTTCATTCTTTGAGAACTAAATTACATCGTATTTTAATCAATATTTTAAAATATATTTACACAAGAAGATAAGCAACTTGCAATTTAATTGACTAGTATCTGGCCTGAGTTGATTGTAATTTATATTATATGTGTAGTTGATGTACGAAAACATGAAGAAAAGGATAGAAGAAGTGATTGAGAGAGGAAAAGTGGGTGAAGATTATATTAACAATGCGGAAGAGCTTCAAGCTTTTACCAAATATTGGACGCTTGGATTTACTCGTCATAATCATCCTTCTATTATTCAGGTAAATATATATATTGTAATTGTTCAATTGACTCGTAATATTATCATATTGAACTTAATTCTATATGATTTTAAAATCTGTCAATATAACACTTGTCTAGGATATCACATATATTTCCCTTAGAGACTCATCGCAAAAATGTAGGATTCATCTAAAAGAGTATTGGTTTAAATATCATCTATAACAGTCCAATCCACTATTGATATTGTCGATTTGAATTCTACACTTGTACAGTTTTAAAATGTGTCACAATAAAAAGTACAACAAAAAAAAAACTAATTATCTATTAATTAAAAATGCTTAGCACGTGTTGCCAAATAGTCTAATTTGCTTTTAATTGTAAACATGTTACTCCCTCCGTCCCTATTTAGTTGTCCACTTTAGAAATGACACACATATTAAGGCAACAATGATTAGCATAATGAAGTTACAATTTTTCCCTTATTAATTATGATTCCAAAATAAATTTATTCAAGATAACTAATCAATGTTGGGGGAAGTTTAAATGAGGGTATAATAGGAAAAAAAAAATTGTCCTTTCTTGATTTGTCAAAATGGACAAGTAAATAGGGACATCTAAAAGAGGAAATATGGACAAGTAAATAGGGACGGACGGAGTATTTAACATCATATGTGTGGTTATTAATTTGGTAATATCATCTATTTAACTAGATCCTTTTATCAAATTGGTTGGTGTAGGTTTTGTTAGAAAGTGGCAAAGATAAAGACATGAGAAGTCACGGGATGCCAAATCTTATTTATTTTTCAAGAGAAAAAAACACAAGTTCCCCTCATCATTTTAAAGCAGGTGCCCTCAATGCATTGGTAAGTAAAAAATCTCATCAATTTTACTTTACACAACAATTTTTATTCATAAAATTAAGGGAAAAGAATAAATATATCTCTCAACTTTGAGATACATCATCGTTTAACAAATGATGCATATTTACCTTTTTATTAACAAACATATATTTACTAAATTAAAAATAATAATAATCATAAAATAAATTGTTAAATCTAAAAACATCATGTTAGCAGTGAAGGTATATATATACCATTTGTTTCGACGAACGATATATATACATTCTAAATAGCAAAGTCGAGGAATATATTTGCTTCTTTTTTCCTAAAATATTATCGAATTGATTATTAATTTCTTCTTGTGTTAGCTTCGAGTATCTGGAATTATGACAAATGCACCAATAATATTGACACTTGATTGTGATATGTACTCTAATGATCCATCAACGCCACAACGGGCTTTATGTTACTTCTTGGACCAAACATTACGGCCCAATTTAGCTTACGTTCAGTTTCCTCAAACTTTCCATGGGCTTAACGAAGCAGATATTTATGCAAATGAGATAAAAGCCCTATTTTTTACTAATCCAATGGGCATGGATGGGCTTAATGGGCCTAATTATGTTGGAACTGGATGTTTTTTTCGTCGTCGGGCTTTTTACGGAACTCCATCTTCGTTCGAGCAGCCCGAAATTCCAGAACTTTTTCCAGATCATATTGTGAATAAGCCCATTAAGGCCCAAGAAATTTTGCGGCAAGCCCATTATGTAGCAAGTTGCAACTATGAGAGTGAAAGTAATTGGGGTTCCAAGGTGAGCTTAAGTTCACATTTTAAGTTGGTAAATGTAGAGTATAATTGCACTAGCAACTTCTTTTTCGTGGCAATTGGTTCAAATTTTCTACGTGATATATCTAGTATACATGGTATATTCGAACTCATTCCCACGAAAAAATTGTTGGTACTTAAGGAAATATGAGTATAATTGCACTAGCAACTTTTTCGTGGCAATCTGTTCGTACTTGCCACATATGTTAGATCTTGTTGCCATGAAAAAGTTGCTAGAACTTAAGACAACATAGTAAATGTGTTGTATAATTGAACCAACAACACAATCATTTCGAACTTTCTGATTATCGTTGCCACCAAAAAATAATAATATGTCAATCTAATGTATAATACATGTATATTTCATGTATAATATGTATATAATCATGTATAATATATGTATACCAGATAGAAAAAGTAAACAGTGAGTCCGGCGATAAAATCCCTATATTAAATCTCCTTTGCTACAAACTAACAATTTCAAAATTATGCAGATGGGGTTTAGGTATGGATCACTTGTTGAGGATTACTACACAGGTTATAGACTTCAATGTGAAGGTTGGAAATCAGTATTTTGCAATCCTAAAAGGCCTGCATTTTTAGGAGACAAACCAATTTCTCTGTATGATGTGGTCAGCCAAACAAGAGATGGAATGTGGGCCTTCTTGAAGTTGCTCTCTCAAAATATAGCCCATTAACTTTTGGGGTTCAGTCCATGGGCCTTGTTATGGCCCATTGTTATTCTCACTATGCATTCTCTCCCATTTGGTCAATACCACTTACTCTATATGCCTTCATCCCTCAACTTACTCTTCTCAATGGGGTTACCATCTTTCCAAAGGTATGCCCTTTTGATATATGACTCAGCATATTTAACGTTCAATTAATTAAGTTATGTGTTTCGGTTCCCTTTGATGTAGAAAATATATTATATTATCGTCATATACAAAGTAACACTACATATATATATATATAGAGCATAGCACATGACTTAAGTGGTGGAACGACTAATCTTATGGTAAATTTGTGGATACTGACAAGCAGATGAATAAGAATTCTAATTTATTTATTTTGAAAGTTTAATGTTCTTTTTATATCCATTTCAGGTTTCAGACCCTTGGTTTTTCTTGTATATTTTTATGTTCCTTGGAGCGTATGGACAAGATTGCTTGGTTTTTATGTCTAATGAAGGGACATTTAAAAGGTGGTGGAGTGACCAAAGAATGTGGATGATAAGGGGATTAACATCTCACTTATTTGGAACAATTGAGTACTTAACTAAACACTTAGGCATATCGACACAAGGGTTCAACGTAACAAGTAAAGTAGTCGATAATGACCAAGGTAAAAGGTATCATCAAGGAATTTTCGAGTTTGGGGTTGTTTCGCCTATGTTTGTGATACTAGCAACTACATCAATCATCAATTTAGTAGCATTTCTCAAATCATTAGCACAAATTATCAAGGGTGATCAAAATTTGGATGGAATATTTATCCAAATGTTTATTGCTGGTTTTGTTGTTATAAATTGTTTGCCAATTTATGAAGCTATGGTTTTGAGAAGTGATAAAGGAAGAATGCCTACAAGGGTCACTATTTTCTCAACATTTCTTGCTTGTACTCTCTATATGGCATTTGCTTTTCTTCTAGGAAATATTTAGCAAAACTTTGGGACTTTCTGTTATTGATCTTGTAGTCTTATTTCTTAGTTTAGTTAAGAAGCAATATTACATTTAGTTGAAATATTCAAGAATAAAAGGATTATAGAAATCTTTATATTTGGTGTATGTGAATCAAGTCTTGTTTTTTGGAGATTAATATGTGATTTTTTTTTCAAATTTTGATTTTCTATATCTACAAAAAAAAATTCCGTCCATGTTCTAAACAAAATTTCAATTTCATTCTTTCGGTCATATGTCTTATCAAAACTAAAAAAAAGATTGTCATATTTAATGTCATTCTAAAGTTGTATCTATAAACTATATATACTCTAATATGCAACACTTTTGTGTGCCTTACAAATTCCAAGAAATGCAACAAAACTAGGCAGTCCTTCAAATTCTCCATTTCTTTAAAAGGAAAACTTGGATCATTTCTCGATTTGTGTGAGTCATCTTTGTGCAGGGACCACATAGATCTTCTCTGTATCATTTCAATTTTGTCTGCGATTGGCATTCATGTGTCAGGAGCCTTATCAATGTTGATAACATGAGTTTCTACATTTGAAAAATCTCTCTCAATATTGTCAACAATGCTAGATGATGAACTACTAGCACTAGACAATTCTTCAACTATCACCACCACATGTTGCTCATGCTCCTCTCTACCAACCGTTATATCGTGGTGTTCCCTCTCCTCCTCGATGACACTCGAAGGGTTGTTATTAGAAGGTGGTTGTTGTGGAGGTTGCGGTTTTTTGTTGGTAACAAGGACATGGCATCGACAGAGTGGACAAGAGAAATTTGAACGAAGCCAATGGCGTATGCATTCAACATGAAAAATGTGCTTACAATAAGGTAGTTGGTGTAACTCCTCTTTGATCTCAAATTCTCCCAAACAAACACAACACCTGTGAAATTTTTCGTCGTAATGTTAGTAAATAACAAGACAACAACAACGTCTCAGTTTCAAACTAGTTAGGGTCGACTATATATATGAATCCTCTCTGTTTCATTTTAGTATAGAATGACAAGTAAAACAGATTTCTTGAAGTAAACATGTTACCATAACTAGTTTTACTTCTTTTTATTTCACATAGATTTCAAGGGCAATAGCTTTTTCGAGACCAATCCCAACAATATCGAGATTGAAGTGAAATTCTAGTTAGACCCCACATCCACTTTCTTGGAACTAACTGATAGGCATTAAGTTTTTTGTAGAACAAGTGGAAAATGATATGCAACTTTAATCGAGGTAAAAAGGTAGAGCACAAAAGTCCTCCACCCCACCAAAAAGTAAAATACTTGGTGCTTGCCCGTGACATCGTGATTACTATGAAATAGATGTCAGACTCAATTCATCATTTATCAGGAACCGGAAGGATACAACATCACTCTTGGAAAAAAAGACGAGATAATTTTCCCTTTAATTTTGACTATCCTAGGCTAGAGGACTTGACGAACCACTTCAGAGAACGGGCAGAAAAAACATGAATTTGACAAGTAACACAAACAAAAATTTAGAAGTTTTAACTTACTGAGAATCCTTCATCATTGAATCTTCATCAAATAGTATAACAGGAAGCTTATAATTCTTGAGCATCCCTTTTACATCTACATCACCCTACAAAACAAGAAAATTTTTCATGATTTCTTGAAAAAACATGAAAATTCAAAGCTACGTTGTTCAGACTCTCCAAAAATGATCTTTTACTCATGTTATATCCTTCAAAAAATAACACTACTATTTTAAGAGGATCCAACATATCAGTCAATATTTTGAAGAGTCTGAACAGAAAAAAGAAATCAAAGAAGAGAAACTAACATGAATAATAACTTGATTTGAACTTCTTGGAAGTATAACAAGAGGGGAATTAGAACCAATAGAAGCTCTTCTTTTGAGATAAAACAAGTAAAACAAAAGAAACAAGATTATAGAAAAAAGTATTGGAATTGAAAAAATGAAAGCTTGATAAAGTTTAAGTTGAAGTGCTTGAGGATACAAATGAGGTGGACTAGGAGATTCAGGTACCCCCATTGAATTATTTTTTTAAGTAGACACTTAAAACTAAGTTTAATGAAACCAAAAAAAAGAAGAAAGATTATTAGTTATAAGCTTAATATGTATACAAGAACCTTAGCTTATATAGCTTTTATATACATATCAAGATCAAGAAAATGATAAAAAAAAAAGGTGAAAAAAGGATGTTTTTAATTGAGATTTGAAAAATGTGAAGTGCTTTTTTGGAATCAAATTAAGTGATGAAAATTGTATGATTACTTTATTTACACTTTTTAATTGATGTGACTTGTTCATACTTGCCACTAAGATTTTTTAAAATATATAGAAACGAAAAGGTCCCTCATTCCACTCTTTCATGTTTTCTAAATTTTTTTAGCATAAGGTTCAATCATAGTTCTCCCACTGGGAACAGATAAATATTATGATAATTATAAACTTTGTCACTTACCTTATCGATATATCATTTGAAAATCATAGGATTGCATAGTGTTCCAAATATCTTAATTTTACCTAATGTTACATTAGGGACCATTCATACTCTTGTTGTTAGTCCGTCCTCTCGTAATTTCTGATTTTAATTTTAATAACATTTAAAATAAAGTAAATTTCACGATGTCAAAATATTTTGGTTAAAAAATTAAGACTTACCCACTACTTCATCGATCCGTTATACTTCAAAGAACAACTTTCATATATAGCAAACATAAAAATCATATTTGTATGTTATAATTATAGTTTGCATAATTGCGCTCCATAACAAATTTTATGTTTGCTATGAAGCTTTTGATTTGTATAATTCGCTAGATACATTCAATTTTATACAAATTGTTCAATTTTGTACAAATTCATTTATACATTGTAATTTGTATTTGTATAATTATAAGTGTATATGATGCAAATATATGTATTTATATTTATATATATACTTTTCTCTCGCTTTATACAAACACAAACTTTTGTACATTTTATACATTTGTATACCGAATGGGTAATTGTGTACCGAAAATGACTAATTGTATACCGAACCAGATGACAAAAAGGGATATTTGTTGCAAATTACAAATAAGATAAACTATGACTATAACATTTAATTTGAATTAATAATTTGCTATTTCATACAGTTTTCCCTATTTGAAATTAGAACTTTGTTAGGATAAAAAACAAATACGATAGTAACTAATTATCGAAAAAAGTATAAATAGTTCTTAAGTATAAAAGAGGGTGAAATTAAGATATAGATGTAATTCAATTATTATCTTTACACTTTTCACTAAAGTAAAAACAAATATCTGTCTTTCTTACAAGTCATTTCACTTTTGACAAGACTCCCACACAAAACAAGTTTTATTTATTTATGATTTGTTTAGAAAGTTTGATAATCAATCAACTTCATTAGATAGTCATTAAGGTGGTGAGCACTAATCAGATAAGCCTGACAACTTTCAAAATCTCATTGGAAATGGAAGATAAAAATGTCTTTTTTATATAAAGTTAAGCTCGTTTAATTTGGTCAAGCTTTTCAGAAATCTAAATTTTTTTATTTTTTTTTTAAAAATATTTAATTTTAAAAAATCGAGATAATTAGTTTTAGTTTTGGTGAAAACAAGAATTTGTGTTGATAATAGAGAGCCTGAGCAAGTACCTTATTGAAAAGCGTATATAACTTACACTCAATAATTTTCTTTTGAAGAAATTATCTTTAATTGAGTACTTCCTAATAACTTATGTTTAGCCAAGCTTACAGAATATTGAAAATATACTTTTGAACAGTAGTGATTTATATTTAACTAATTAATTAGAATAACATTTTGTGCTTGATTAAATCCCTTTATAAAAGCTACTTGCTTCTCAAAAATACTTGTTTTTTTTCTCTAAAAGTGTCACATGAAAATAAATTATTTATTTTTATCTAAATTCTAATCCAAAGTCTAAACATTTGGAATTTATTCCGTTTGGCATCAACAAAATGAGTGGTTCTTCCACAAACTACACTCAAAAGTGTTTTTTTTTTCTTCACATAAATGAACTTTTTCTTATCTAGAAAATACCTAGCAATATATTTTTAGTACTACTATACTATAGTGGCCCCTATAACATGCATTGATTCATATGCTCTATCACTTGTTGTTGATTACCATAAAAAGGGGTCCATCCATAACTCTTGAAATGTCATATCATATTTGCACTCTCCATCCACCAAAGCAAGGGATATCCTCAAATAATAATAATAATAATAAAATTAATAACTACGTTTTAATTCCATAGAATTTTATAACCATTTTTACTATATTCATGTCGACTTTAGAATATTTATCATAGTTACACTACCTTTATGTTGATGGATAGATAACTTGATATAACTACTGATGGAAGATAACATATATTCGATAAAATAATTGAAATGTGTGTAAATTGAAGTGAATATTACCATATTCCAAAAAGGAAAAAGAACACTAGTAGTCTATAGGAGATTGACCTTTAAGTCAAGCCAAAGGATTAAAACAAAAGGATTCAATTTAATCATGTGATCATAAAGTAATTCAACTTTACAGATATGAAGACAAGTTTACCAATTGTCAAGAGACTTATATGCATTAGTGGAAGATCTTGTTTCCTGGTAATGAGCATTAGCCGTTGATGACGGGTTGATCACTTACATTAATTAACTAATTTAAATTAGCAAATTATTTTTAAGAAATATCTTCTCTATATCCTAAGGTAAATTTGACTCTACTATTGAGAACGCAGTGTCTGAATTAACTTGTGTAAATTTCAATTTTTTGTTGCATACTTGCTATCTTTATACAAGTTTCATTGAATAACTGCTCTACTTACATTTAGTGGTGAATGTAGAATTTTCATGAAGAGAATTTATTATATATCTCTTTCTGAATAGCGTAGGATTTCTAAATCTTAAGAACCGAAAATCGTTGCCATGAGCCTTGTAGGTGGGGTCAGGTTAGCCGGCTCGATTATCTAGACAAGTGGGAGGCTAGCTCCAGCCTCCATGTATGCTCCAAATAATTTTACTTATCAAGACTTAAGGATACTAGAATTGATACTCCATCCACTATGGTTTAGATAATCTAGGAAAAGTCATTGAATATCTAATTTTTTTTATGATTTTCATCCCACTTTATTAATAGTTAAACTTAACACCAATGGATATAATTAACCAACTTGTTCTTTTTTTTGTCTCCATTTACTAGTATATGCTCTTTATGTCTCCATTTACTAGTTTTAAATTTATAACTAATCCTTTTCCAACAACTTTACAAAGATACAATCTCACTTAATGTGGGCATTTTCTTGGAATAAATTCATGTTTATTGTTTGTGGGGTGGAAAAAGATCCTCATAATTTCCCTAATCTTTCTATCCAAGTGGGAATTGAGGTCATCCTCAAACTACACCATTAAATCAGATTCTCAAGATTTTCCATAAAGCAAAAAAAAAAATATTAAACTGATCTAGTATATAAAGTAATCTGACTTTGGAAAAATTCTTAGCAATCAACATAAAATGACTATTTTATGACATATATGTTAAGGTGGAAGCCAACAGTGTTGTCTTAACGCAATCAATACAAAATTTTGAACCAAATGTCTACATCATAACCCACAAAAATGGTCAGCCTTGCTTTTGGAAGCAACAAAAAGCAAGAAAATGTTGACCAATAGTTGGTCCTAATACTGTCCAATATACAAATCAACCACCAAACTTAAAAGGACATAGGTGAAGTATAAGCCCCGGTGAAAGACAAAGGTGGAAAGTGAAGCGAGCTAGTAGCTACAACGATCCCCCGGAGGGGAAGTCAAAACTCATGTTCAGGCAAAAATATCGGCAACGATATGCTGAATTGGCAGGTTAGTTGATGAAGAAGTTGGGAAGGTACCAGCTGCCTGTGTGGTGTTAAACCAAGATGTTAAAGAGAGGGAAGGGGAAATCGTGAACTATGAGATCAATCCAACCTTCACACATCTCAACTAATTCCATGTGGTACCATCTACCTCCCATAAGCAACAATAACATATCCAGTGAAATTTCATTAATTGAGGTTTAGGCAGGATAGAGTGTACGTAGACCTTATCACTACCTTGTGGAAATAGAGAGGTTGCTTCCAAAAGACTCTCACCTCAAGCACAAGTACTAAATAACTCTCCAGATGGGAAGAAACGACCTGGTGTTTCTCAACCCATTTCATTGTCCATTAGGTCACACTGTTGGGTTACATTAGTCCACCTTCTCATGTTAAAAAGTCTCTATAATAATTAAGAGAAATGGTAATCTGACTTGACAACCAAAGAGATCAGAAAAGTAAAAATGAAGGTAAGCAAGTGCTCAATAATGCTACTATTGTTATATTTTAAGAGCCAAATTGGAGGATACTTAAGCAGAATGTAATGGCAACTTTCAGTAATATAAAAGAATATTACAAATTGATACTGTTTTACTTTGAAAAAGGGTGTAATTACTTAAAACATCTGAAAGGCGCGATGAGGAAAACTTGCCTCCTCTCTGTTATCGTCTTTTACAGCTGAACAGATGCACAAATTTAACTAACTAACCAAACTAGTATTTTCTTTTCCTAATCTTGAAAGTGGACGATCGGATAACATCATCATCAGTTACCAATGTTGCCTCAAGGGCTACAATGGATTCAGGTTTAGTAAAATAAGTGAACAGGAGGTAGATACCGTCCAAGTACGTATTTGTCTCTCCAGCCTTGTTTTTCCTCCTAATGCTGTATGCAAGTGGAATAACCCCTCGGTTGAAGACCTCCACATACATACCACCACCAGCAACCAGCAACTGCCCAAGAGAAAGAAAAACAAAATATTAGAACTTGCATCGTCAAATAGCATGTGCAACTGAAATTGATGGGAGACTATTAGTTAGAATTGTTCAATCCATAACAGAGTTACTACAAGTCTATTATGTATACTTTTAGATGAGATTGTCATATACTTTTAATATTTCCCTTCACGTGCGGGCTTGATTCCATTTTTATGAATCAGGCAAGTGAAAATCCTTTTTTTGATAATGGGTGACAATGAGAGCCTGATCTAATACCATGTTGAAGAGAGTTTCTTGGTTGGTTAGACGGAGCAGCTGGTTAAGAGAAAAACACAAAACATGGGGAACATTGGCACTTACCAGTGTGTCTGTTTGATTGACCTGCTAGGCAAGCTGAAATGTTGGAACAAACATAGAACAAAGATAAATGTGATGATGCTTAACTTTTTTCTCTCTTCTGGTTTATAAGGCATTTAACAAAATGAAAGTTTCCCCAATCATTTGTATGTGAAAGATGACAGATAGTTTCATCAACTTTAAGTCGATTCATACTCAGTGTAATCCCACATGCGGGATAAGAGAAGGTTGGTGCGTACGGAGCCTTACCCCTACCTAGTTAAGGTAGAGACATTGTTTCCGATAGACCCTCAGCTCAAGTAAAAACAACAACCAGTAAGAAAAGGAAATACAGTAGTAAATGAAACATGTAGAAAATAGAGTTTCATCAACTTTAAGTAATTTTATCATTGTTCTGCAGCTTTGCACATGCCTATTTTTCTAATAGACGTTGACTATAACATCAAAACTGAGATGGGTTATCGTCCATGTTCACAAGGAAGAATGATAAGGTGATAATAGTCATCACACCAAGGCTTTTGGACTTGAAAAGCAGATGGAGAAAAAGAACAAGATTAAAATGAAAGTTCTTACGTGGGAACAAGAAGAATGAATATTGTAGCAGAAGCTGAGAGTAACTTTCTTCTAACTTAGACCATGTCCATGTCAGCTTAAATTATAACGAAATGTTGAATTATGCATCCAAACTCTGTTGACTGTTGTTAGGTTCAAATATTAGATTTTTCCAACGAATGGCATTCTAGTAAGTAGACAAAAAAACAAAAAGGAAGTATATTTTTGTACAATCTTGTGCTTAAATCAATTGCAAACTTCTTTTGCTTTCAGGCTTCCACCTCTTAACAGAAAAAGAAAAAAAAAACAGTTTTTTTAGCCAAGAGACGGGAATGGAAGAAATTTTCATCATGTCAAACCGAATATCAATCACTTGTTCTGTTTCCCTAATGATCTCCCTGTTTCAAATGAGCATAATTATCTTCATTTCTCAGTTCACATTGAAATCAGCTGAAGAGTATCAAATGATACTATATGCAGCTCAACTTCTGATAAAAATACTAACTCCCTCAGTCCTAATGTGTGGCACCTTTCACTTCTCATTCATGAACTACGAAAAACATATTAAAATGTATTCTTTGCCTTCAGCATATGGATACAAAGAGAATTACAACAACAACAACAACATATTCCAGTGAAATCTCACAAGCGGGGTCTTGAGGCTAGAGCATACGCAGACCATACACCTATATCTTGGAGGTAAAGAGGCTATTTCAGGAGCACCCTCGGGATACTCAGAGAATTATAGTACTTTCTCGTACAAAATGAATTAGTCTAGTTCAATTTATCTCCAAAAGTCAATCAAATTGACTCTAAATAAGTAAGAAGCGCCAAACAAATTGGGAACAAACAGTATATTAGTTTCAAAAATTCAATCTTTAGAACTCTCAACTTCAACTCTAATGCTCAAACAGTCAAATCAGCAATTGAAAACTTAAAATCCACCCAAATTGAGCATAGTGCCTTGCAAGTTATATCAATTTCCAAATACATAAACAAGTATTGTTACCTCTTCGTATTTCTGGGTAAGAGCAAGTCTTTCATCTTCAGACATATCGGGTCTCAAAACCACCATTGTTTCATAAGGGCGTAACCCAGGTGGACACTGCGGTTCCTCTTTATCTTCAACTGCAGAAATCCCCGACCATGGTGTCGTCGGTGGCTCATCAGCATTTCCTCCCCCGAATCCACCCTCGAAAAACGAGCCCGAAAATTCTAGAGTTTGGGCTTTCAAGATTTGGCCAGAATTGTTGACCCTTTTGGTGAAACCCTTGAAGCTCAAGGGTATTGAAGGTTTAGAAGAAGAGAGTGTGGAAGTAAGAGATGGAAGTACTGATGGAGAAGAAGAAGAAGACGCCATTGTTGAGAGATAAAGTGGATAAGAAAGAGGAAATTCACAATTTTCAGTTCAGAGTTTAGACATCGGTAAAATTGTACAAGTGAAATTTATTGGTTTTTTTGTTTAGATACCCTCAAGACTTGTAAATGCTACTTTACTCCTTTCTTTTTCTTTTTTTATTTTGCAAATTTTTAAGTCATGGATAAAAAAATTATTTTATTTTCAATTAATTGAAATGGACAGTTTTGATCGCAATTTTATCGTGATTGTTAATTGTTTTATCACTTAATTATCCATATAATGTGAAGTTTATATTGTTGTTTCATGTTTAACGGTAATATAAGTCTAAAAATACTTCAAATGTAACTTACATTCTCTTTAAAGGTATTAATCAATTCAAGATTAAATGTACTTAGTTCGATATCATAAGGTTCAAAATTAAAAATTTACCACGTTAAGTGACTATACAAGGCAATATTTATTTATTGGCTGTTTGTTTTTCTTCTTAACTATGGTAAGGAGGTTGAAGAAAGCAAAGTTTGAACGAAGAATTTGGTGAAGATCTCCTAGTCCTAATGACCAAGGAATCGATTATACTGTATTTAGCATAACACAAAAAAATAGTAGCATTTTATATATGTTAAATCAAATTGCATTGTTCATAAATTCAAGTTATGTTTGTTGAATCGAGAATTGTGATCTTGTATATAATCATGTTGTTGGCAATGGACTTGACGAATGACTAATTGAATAGATCAATTGGATCTTCCATTTATGAAAATGGAAGATAAAAAGGATAATTGGAAGTTTGCAATAGAAGTGGAAGCATGTGCATATATTAAATATATCCATAAAAACAAAGAAACTCTATACAATATTGGCTTATGAGATATGACATGAGCCAGCACCCAAAACAGGGTCTTAGCAAAAGTTACTTGGTTCGTCAGAACCCATACTTAGCACACTAGCTCCACTGCTGATCAGGCCCCAAAGCCTAGTGCTTAGAATGCGAGGAAATAAAAGGTAAAGTTCAGTAAATTCTGATGATGCTCTCAAGTAGCTCTATGTAAAGGCTAGAAGAATTTTCATGAGCAGCAAGGTATATTCTACCCATGAAATTACAACTATGCTAGAAAGATCAAAATTCTTACACAAGGCATGCGTACACATCACCCTCCCCAAACCTGACGGGATTACACTGGGTATGTTGTTTTTTGTTGCTAGAAAGATCAAAATCAATAGTCAAGATAAAGTTTAATTCCAGTCTCTTCTGACCCCTCATCACTCTCCTAGAAGCATTCAGTATTCAGAACTACTATCTACATCTACACTAGTAATAGGTCTTACATCAGTATCTACAAAAAACGAGTTCTTTCTCCTACACATGGTTAATAGGGAGAAGTAAAAGAACGAGCAACTGAGCAAGAGTAGCCAAGAGGCCATTATAATTCGAACTAGTCACACTGAAGATCAAATATTTAGCATTTCCGTTCCCTTAGCTATTCTGTTAAGGGGGTACACAAGTTCTACACTGGCACATCTTTAACAAGCTTAGAAGCTGGCAGTCGACATATGAAACTACATAACAAGGTTCAGGTTTTTCTAACAACGAAAGGTTAAAGTCAAAGACAGGGGCTTTACTCATCATCATTACAATCCTAACTACAAGACTCCCTTTCATCACAAGAATTGGTTTCACATTAAAACAACATCCTGATAAGCAAATGCTAAGAAGAGATGGACAGTATTCCACATGTATTCAAAAAACTGCAGAAACTACTATGCATAGGTAGTTGAACTGATGACCTATTTACAACAGTTGTTCACGAAGACCGAAAAACAATTCTTAATCTAGAACTAATAGAAGAAGATCAGTTTGTATCAGGGTTTCGAACAAAATGTGCCTAGACTTGCGGCTTTTCCTCAAGGAAGCTTCTGCATCCATCCATCTATGAACTTTCGTGTCTGTAATATAAAAATTATTGATTCAACAAATAGATTGGTCCAACTTTAAATGAAGAAATGAATTTTATACTGCTATTAATAAATATGCAATGCATTAAACATAATGGCTAATCATATTTGATTGTAAGTTGTAACTACTTTATTACTCAATCTCATTGTAAGTGAAACAAATGTCATTGCATGTAAGAAAACGAAAAATGTGTTCTGGTCCTTCTGAATGCATTATTGAACATTATATTGCTTGAGGAAACTGTAGTTTGGAAAACAGGTCACGCACCGACTACTTTGTGCTGAACAACTACCCCCACCCCAACCCCAACCCCAAAGAAATGAGAAAAGTACAAAAAATGTACAATCTAACCTCCTGATACTGCAGATTGAAACTGTCCCACCCACTATATCATACCATGGACATTGTCAGAGACATGAAGCATAGAAGATATTAGCTAGTTCAGGATACCTTATTTCTAGGATCCCAACATTATTTCAAAAGTTAAGCATCACACCAAATCCACATATAGCTTTTGTAATGAAAAAAACATTTTCCGGGATTCTCCCCAGAATGTTCTGGTAGCCCTTCTGTTAATTCATAACAAGAAATAATTGACCAAATACACCTCAAACTCAAAATATAGCACCCAAGTTAAACACGCATACCTCACCCAAGAATCATCATCCAGATACAAACTTTACAACAATACAGAGTGTGTTGAGGAGTATGAGAAGAACTCTCAGATATTGAGTCGCATAAATAAGACCAAGTAGCTGGCCCTTGAATGAATTTCTCCGGACCCCTGAATATTCCTGGAAGCTCCATCCTCTTGGAGCAAGGAAACGGTCTTCGTTCATTATTGCAAGTGCATTTGCAAGAAGCAGGCAGCCCTCGAGCAATGTCCACAAACCCATGCCCTGAATTATGTTGATATTATTAGTATCTCCATTCACAAGAATCCGTTCTCAACTTCTCATATCTCACTTTATTTGTATAATCTTTCTAAATCAGCTAAAATGTTTTAAAGATAACCCAACAACACAAAAGGTTAAGAAAATGTAAAATAAATAAATAAAGTAATTGAGTAAATACTAGCTATTCAAAATACTAGCAAATTAATGGAAGCAGTGAATAATCTTTCATAAATATCATCTCTCAAGAGCCATTCTGCTTGCATTTAAGTCTATTTCTAGCTTTACAATAGACCTTAAAAAGCGCAGTGTTTTTGCTGCAAATTAAGAAAATCGAATTCAGGAGCTGGCTGATATCTTGGGCTGTTGAATTGAGTAATTCATCCATCTCTCCCCAGACCCCACTAGTGGGATTACATTGGGTACGTTGTTGTTGAATTGAGAAATTTCCTACAGTATATTTTGGAACTATTGGTGACTTTTGGAAGAAGCTCATCACTTGGGGAAAAATATTTGTCTTTTGGTGGAAGGCTTCCGCTGGTGAATAGTGTTCTTGATGGCATCCTACTTACATGATATCTCTCATGCCTATACCAGCAAGTGTTGAGAAAAAACAATTAACAGTCTTATAAACGAGTTTTTATAAAAGGGGAACTCAGACAGAAAAAGATTTCACCTTGTAACATGGAAACCAGTGACTAGGAACAAAGAAGGTAGTGGTGACACAACATCACAATAAGAACTTGCTTCGTAAGTGGCTCTGGATACTGAATGATGGAGGAGTTTTGGAAAGAGCTTATTATCACTAAATGTGGTAAAAGGGATAAGTGAACTCCTAATCATGTGAGCATCCTTCCAATGTGTCTGGAAGGAAACATATTTGCAAATTATGGGAGGATTTCAAGAATCATATTAGGCTAAAGGTGGGAAATGGAAGAAAGATACATTTCTGGGTCCAACAGATGAATCGATACAGGGAAACTGAAGGATAAATTTCCAACTCTCTACAGTTTTCTCTGTTAGGGATGCTCTTGAAAGTTGGAGTTCACGGGAAGTTGACAAAGCCATCAAGAGTTATCTCGATGATGATCCCTGGTGCTATCTTTCGGTGTTTATGGACAATGAGGAACAAAAGATGTTTTGAAGGAATTTCAACTTCTAGAAATCTTTTGCGAGGTAGATATCTAGTTAGCCTTTTTAGCTGGTCCAAGTTGACCCCTGTAAATAATTTAGAACTTTTCTTAGATTTTGTTAGCTCTATAGTTTAGGAAGATGCTACAAGGATAAGGCTTGCATCTTCTTGATGCCTTTAAATGAATCTACTGACTTCATCAAAAAAAAAAAACTCTCAACAGTTTAGCACTCAAAAATATGTTATGGTTGTTGATTGTGTTGCTAACTTCGATAGGAAGATCGGATTTAGAAGAAACTTTAATAACCAAGAGGTTCAAGATATCAGTTACCTTTTGACTCTATTACAGCCAATCTCTCTTGATGACAAAAGGATGGACTCACAAAATAGGCTTGCCTGCACTAGTGGAGTGCTTTTATTTTAATCATGGTGTATGGCCTAGCTTGTGGACACCTCAACCAATTCAAACAGGTACTTATCTCCTACCAGCACAAGTATCGGGTAACTTTGTCGACCAAGGCATGGACAAATGAGAAGAAATCACCTAGTCTTTTTTACCCCGTTGAGTTTTGAACCTAAGACCTCATAGTTCTCAATCCACTTCATTGATCATTAGTGGAGTTTTTTCTATTAAGAGCTACAACAATCTTCTACAGGAAATAGATGGCAATTGAGAACGAAGCTGGCCTTGGAAGATAATTTGGATGACGAGGGCACCCAAATTTTTTTGGTTTGACTAGATCCTTGCCCATAGAGCATGTGTCACACAAGTTATTTTGCAAAGAAGAGTTTAATTTCATGTGCAGTAAATGTTTACCATGTGGAGACTCACAAGAATCCATCAGCTATCTCCTGCAACATTGGAACTATGTTTGACAGATTTGGACATTACTTCTTTACATTTTGGGGGTTGTTCGGGTGATGCCGCAAGATGTTAAAGGATTATATCAGCTCGCAAGGATAGAGAACTGACAGAAAAAGAATGAAGTTTGGAGGGACAGATTTGGACATTACTTCTTAACATTTTGGGGGTTGTTCGGGTGATGCCGCAAGATGTTGAAGGATTATATCAGCTCGCAAAAATAGAGAATTGACAGAAAAAGAATGAAGTTTGGAGGGACAGATTTGGACATTACTTCTTAACATTTTGGGGGTTGTTTGGGTGATGCCGCAAGAAGTTAAAGGATTATATCAGCTTGCAAGGATAGAGAATTGACAGAAAAAGAATGAAGTTTGGAGGGACCGTCCCATTATGCATCATGTTACAATTTGGCATGAGAGGAATAGAAGGTGTTTGTTGGGAAAAACAACACCCATCTTTTGTAAGCATATAAAATTTACATTTTGGTGCGGGAGCAGCTTGATTAGGTCTCCAGCTCATTTTATGGATTCACTAAAGATGTAATATAGCAGGGAGCTTGCTCCTCTATCTTTTGTACTTTTGCTAATACCTACTTGGCACTATAATATCAATACAATTAGCTTACCTTATCAAAAAAATATCAAGTTGCTAAAGCATAGAAATTATTAGTATTGGAAATGCAATAGCACTTAAAGAGACAAATGGATACAAAACATACATAGAATTCATGTGATCCAGCCCAATTATTTTGAGATTGAGGCCTAATTAATCGATTCGCTTCTCAAACATAGTTTACCCATGATCATTCAACCAATGCTTATGCATTTCCAAATTGTAAGCACACAGGGAGAAAACTGAAAGAAGGCAGAATCAAATTGCCCAATTGTTCATTCATTTGACCAATATAATCACTAAAACATACTATATGCATACTCACTAAGCCTGAAAGAAGGCAGAATCAAAGTTGAAGCCGCAATTTCTAAGTAGTCAGAAATGCATCCACATTCAAGTAAATCTATTTCTAGCAAGGTTCTTTTGATCAATAACTAAACAGAATCAAGCATATTAAATTACAAATACCAGAACTCGCGGCTTCAACAAGCAGAAATCAGTGATTTGAAAAATATTTATTTAACCTAAGAACGTGGAATTCAAAAACTTCAATTACAGAGACAATAGTCGAAATCGCACCTTCAACAAGCAGAAATCACGCTTCAAACTAGTGTCAGATTCAATTATGGTGGTATAGTTGAGCTTTTTTCAACAGATTTTTCTTGATCTTCAATTATTTCTTTTGTAAAAAAATAATGCAATGATTAAACTTACCTGACGACGAGGAAGACGAACGATCGGCGGCAGGTGGCAGGCGTCAACCGGCGGCAGCAGGCGGAAACTCTCAGTGAAATATGAATAGACTTGATTTGGAACCCAGATCTGCAATCTGAACAATACGTATACTTTCACTAAAGAGGCAAAGGGCTAAATTTCATATTTACCGTCTCCGTTAGTCACAATTTACGTCATACATTTTTAAAAAAACAAATATTTAAATATAGAATAATAATTTTTTTAATTTAACTCTTAAAACTCGATATTATATTGCCTTCTATTTCATATTATAATTGAATTTGTGAGATAAAAGACATTATTTAAACCATATTTTTAATTATTGTCCTTTCTGAAATTATAAATATATTTTTAAGTAGTATAATTTATCTCCTAAAAATATCAAACTTTATTAAAGAAAGAAGCAAATATGAAAAAAAAAATCAAGCATCTATCTTTAATTTTTAACAATTTAATTATTTTGAATTAATGAAAAATCCCTTTTATTGATTTATAAGTGTATAATTTTTATGCACATGACAAATATTTTGAAATAACTTGTTAATAGTGACAATTTTTTGATTCTGTGTCAACCACTAACCATAATATCAATCAATATGAAATAATTGTTATTAACAACCAACATTACGTTTAGCTAAGATTTGTATAGTGTAGTAATCAAAGTAAAATTTAGAAAACTCTTATTTATTTTTTGATCGAGAGAAATTAAATTTTAGAGATCAAGAGTGAATTTTTTTAAAAATATATGTTTATTTAATTGAGATTCTAAATTATCATTTCATATATAATTTGTTGCTATCAATGAATTTAATGAATAATTAGTCATACTTGTGAACAATAAAAATTATTGAATGTGTTCAATTGCCTTCAGTGAACTGTAAAGGAATTAACAATTTAAGAAACTATCAAAAATAAAGTGAACGATTTTCTTGTAATAGTAATTATGAAGTTTGTATTATTTATGTTTTACAACATTTATTAGATACTAAAAGCTGATAAAATAACAAATAAAATTATTAAAATTTAGTAAAAATTAGATAGATTAGGTTAGGAATAAGGGTCTGAAAAATACTTTAACTTTGGTCGAATTTGTTGCTACCATACCAAACTTTAATGAGGATTTAATATCGTATTTTAAACATATATATTTATCCAACTGATCATGTGCGTGAAAACACGACGCATAGGCGTGTAGGACACCAAATAATTTTTTTTAGGCCAATCACTAAGTTACGTATCAATACATTGATTAAACTATATCTATTTCTTTTTACCTCTAATTCTAATTCATTTTAAACCCTTTCTCTTTCACTAGAATACTAATCCGGAAGACCACCATTGAAGGGTCCAGGTAAGCGATTCCGACGTCTGATTCACTGATGGGTCAAGCCATTGAACTCGGAGCTTGCCGCTTCGGAGTGGTCAAAGTTGAGACAAAACACCTATAAAGCAAGACAAAATCGTAAATGGGAGAGGGGAAAGGGGATTGGTTCGCTGCTGGCTAGTTGTGGTTGTTTGAAACCGGTCGAGCTCCAGGTCATCTGAGCAGCGACGGAAGCTGTTGTTGGCAGCTTGTTTAGTGTCTGGCGGAGGCCAGTTATTGGTGGCGAGGTAACTATTTCATGATCTGTTACCAGCATTGGAGGAGGTCGTTTGGTCGCTGTTTTTAGGCGAATTTGGTAGTTGCTTTCAGGCGAGTTTGGTGGTTGTTTCCGGTGGGATTTTTGATCGGGTTTGGCTAAAGCTTTTGGCTGTGTCGTTGGTCGATTTTGTTGGCTGTTTCAGCTACCGTTTGATGGCTATTTCAGCTGCTATTTGGACGAAGCGAAAAGGTAAGAGGAGGAAGAACGGCTTGGGCACGAAATATGTTTATTAAAGGGAACAAAATGACTAATTTAATAAATTTAATGTATTAAAATGCGCGTGTGACACACTCAACTAACATAGATCGAGTATGGGCAAATATATCTGTTTAAAATACGGTATTAAATAGTCTAGGGGGTAATAGGTCCTCGTGAAAGTTTGGTATCGTAACAGCAAATTCGGCCAAAGTTAGAATATTTTTCAGACCCTTATCCCATTAGGTTATGATCCGTTACTAATCTGTTTTGACCCAATTCACTTTAGCCCAAACAAATTAGGATAGAATTGGATCTTGACTCGTTTATTATCTTGATCGATTTTGACCGGACTAATTGTTAAGGTTTTGCCTTGATTTTCTTTATTTATTTGAAGTTTTATTTTTCTTAAAAAAAAGTCAAAGTATTACCATAAATGCTTGAACTTTTTCTGAAAGGAAAATATAATTTTCTTCCATATTTGGTTTATTTTTTCCTTACAGGAAAAGTTTGGAGATCTATAAATTGAATATCCCTATTCTCAGAGTAATATACAATAGTATCCACAATGTAGTCGTTTAAGAGTCTTGTTTATGGGGAGATTTTCTCCTAAATATATTTATGTTTTTTTAATATTAGTTTTCAATATGTAGGTCGCTTGACCAAACAATATTAATAATATGACATCAGTATGTTTTTATTTGTCGTCTAATTTATCAACTATCTAATTTGCAATTGTAAACTTCCGCATGACTCCCTAATCACCTTCAGAATCCAACACTAATTACCACCCTAGATCAGCCCAACAACACAAAAGCGCATGAACTCTTCTTCGGTGGGTTTCGGGCCCCTTATATGAACACCAACGAAAATCGCCCAATTATCTGCCTTCGTTTTATTGTAGAGAAAGAAGAGAATCCTTCTACATAGACTGAGAAGAAAAAGCTCTGAACAGAGATCGAACATGAATCCAAAGCTTACAGAAGTTTCACAGACTTTCGAACGATTCAAAGTTGCCTTTGTGCGTAACGATTTTGATACTTAGTGGCTACTCTCCCTGCTCAAGGTTCACTAATCACATCAAATCATCATCTATCATTGTTCAAACTCGTTTAAACCCTAGTTTGTTGTTCTAAATTTTGCTCAAATCATCCAAATGTGAGATGTTTAGAGGTGCTACTCTTCAATTGGCTTAAATATCGCATTTGTATGGTGATAATTATAGTGATTTATTTATATGCTGATTTTATGTGGAATGATTTTGATGCTTGTACTTGGCTACTGTTTTAGCTCAAGGTAACCGCATTATTATAATTTTACCATAGGTGAACGCGGCGAAAATCCTAGTCTTTTGTTCTAAATTTTGCTCATTTTATGAACATATGGAAGGAATGGTTAGAAACGCTATTGTTCAAGTGTTGATAATTATAAGAGAAAAAACATAAAGTCATCATAGAAGTTGTCCCGAATTTTCTAAAAGACACCTTAACTTTGCAACCGTCCTATTACCCACTAAATAATTTTGAACAAATATTATTGTATCATTTTTCGATCAACCCCAAATTTTAATAAGCAAGTGTGCTCATACACCAATCATAGTATGACACATGTTAATTTAATTAAAAATGTTTTTTTTAAATCATTTTAAGTTGTTTCTTTATTTTTCTCTCTCTCTTACTTTTGACTTATTTTAATTTTGATTTCATCTTAAATTTCACTTCATCTTTCACCCCCACCCCCACTTTCAAATGATCCATCCTCCATTTTCTTTCTTTTTTTTCACCTTCCACCCTCACCACTTCCCCATGTCAAGTTGAACTCCTCTCCCATTTTTTTTCTTTTCTTTTTCTTCTTCTTCTCCCAACAAATTATTTATAAAATTCATACTATTTTCTATACTTTATTGAATTATTGATAACAAATTTAATTATTCTTCTAAGAAAATTTAAAATCTTGAAGGTATCATCAATTACTCATTTTCATATAACTTCAAAATTAGAAATGATAATTTTAAAAGAATCAATGAATTCCCTCAAAATTGAAAGAACTTAATTGAAATCAGATAAAAAAAATTTATATGATGCTTCCTAATCATCTTGAAATCTAATGGGTTTATCAAATTGTTCGAAATGTAAGAAAATATTTAGATAAAATTATAAAATTAAAGAGAATAAAACTAATAGTAGTAAAAAAAGAAAGGTGAAGTCATGGTAAAAATGATGACATTGAAAGTGAGAAGCTTCAATTGAGATGACAATAAATTTTTGAAGAAAAAAGAAAGAGAAAAAAAAGTTAAAATAATAAGAAAAATAAGAGAGTATATTTTATATAAAATACTTATAAAAATAAAATTATATTAGTTATTTTAGGTTGTTCACTCTCTTTTAGAGAGGGCACTGTGCACTCTCAATGTCAGGTGGACAGAAAATGATGTAATAATATCAGTTCAAGATTGTTTAGTGGGGTAATGGAATGCGCGCAGAGTTAAATTGTCTTTTTAAAAATTCGTGATAAGTTCAGATGTCACTTTATGTCTTTTCTCTAATTATAATAATATATATGTCGATTTTATGTGGAAGCGAGGTTGATGTTTGTAATAAGCTACTGTCTTAATTTAGGGTAATCACATGAATATGATACACCTAGATGAACTCATTGAAAATCATAGCTTTTATGTCAGAGTCTTACTCATCTTATGAGTTGTACTCTATTTCAAGTTTTCTTCCCTGTTGCCCTCAGAACTATTCTCTTTATGATTGCATTTATCACGAAATTCGACCATTTTGTTAGGAACGATATTGATACTTGCAATAGGCTGTCTCTCAACTCAAGTTAATTGATATCAATATTATAGCTCAAACGCTCAAACTTTTGCAAAGCCTAAACTGTTGTTATAATTTAGCTTCAATTATGAAATATACTGTCACAAATGATTTATGTTCTCTCGCCTTAGAAATCTTCTCTAATATAGCCACCAAGGCTTTGATTCAACATAAAGGAAGTACAACATTAGATGTATGTTAGGCAGCCACCACAAGTTTGAACCCTGTTGAGAAGTAAAGTTTGGTATTTAAATAGTAAGGCAGAGGTATGGGCACATACTACCCCAAGTGTCAAGCTTGTGCCCCGAAAGGGGTGGACCAATTAACTATCAGGGAATTTATTGATTATAAAAAATCTATTTATGATAACCTTCATCACATATTCAAGCTTATACTTTGATAACTTTGTCCATGTTGTGTAACTGTTTAACATGTGCAATTAACTCGAAACAACTTAGGAAATATTCAACTTACAAAGTTGATCCTATATACATATTGAAATATAATACTCTCCATCTCTGTGCTTGTGCACTTTCTCTATGGTTCTTCTTTTCAATTTAGTTTGTTAATCTTAGTTTGCTAAGCAGTTATTTTATAACAAAATTTTAATTATTATTATTTTTTGTTGACATTTGGCTTTATATTTGTAAAATTCATTTTTGTACTATTTATAAAACAAATTTTAAACAAACTTAAAACCTTTGTATTTATTAAAACCCTAAATTGAGTTGATATGTAACCCAAAATAATTTTTGAAAAATCTTTATCAAAATATTTTTTAATACTTTTTTTTATATGTTATGTATAGTTATAATAAAGAATTTTTTTTTTATTGTTATGAATATATTGAATTAGTGAGAAAAAAATATTGAATTAGTGGATTGTCAATATTCTTAATACATGAACTACTTACATTCATATATTTGTATTCACTAGGTTCTATTAACCATTTTGGATAAGAATGTATTTATTTATTATGTCAATTAATATGGTGCCTTTTATAGAGTGATTTCTCAACCTATATAAATAAGGTTGTTTATTCACCATTACAAGAGACACTTGAAGACACTTGAATAATATGATCTCTATATTCTACTCCTCATATATCTTGTCTATATTGTTTGTAGTATACTATTTATGTTTTACAACATTTATTAAGTACTAAAAGCTTATAAAATAACAAATAAAGCTATTAAAACTTAGTAAAAAATGAACGGGTTGATTATGACCCATTACTAACCTGTTACCTATCCCGTTTTGACCCAATTCATTTTAGCCCAAATAAATTTGGATTGTATTGAATCTTTACCCGTTTATTATCTTGATCGATTTTGACCCGCCCAAATTTATCCTGACCCGCCTAAGACCACCCTACATCAGCCCAACACAAAAGCCCACGAACTCTTCTTCGGTGGGCTTTCAGGCCCCTTATATGAACACCAGCGAAAATCACCCAATTCTCTTCTTCCGTTTTCTTGTAGAGAAAGAAGAGAATCCTTCTACAGAGACTGAGAAGAAAAAGCTCTGAACAGAGATCGAACATGGATCCAAAGATTACAGAAGTTTCACAGACTTTCGAACGATTCAAAGCTGCTTTTGTGCGTAACGATTTTGATACTTGCACTAGGCTACTCTCCCAGCTCAAGGTAATCGCATCAAATCATCATCTATCATTGTTCAAACTCGTTTAAACCCTAGTTTGTTTTTCTAAATTTTTCTCAAATCATCTAAATGTGAGATGTTTAGAGGTGTTACTCTTTAATTGGCTAAAATATCGCATATTATAGTGATTTATATGCCAATTTTATGGGGAATGGTTTTGATGCTTGTACTAGGCTACCGTTTTAGCTCAAGGTAATCGCATCATTATGATATTACCATAGGTGAATGTGGCGAAAACCCTAGCTTTTTGTTCTAAATTTTGCTCATTTTATGAAAATGTGGAAGGAATGGTTAGAAACGCTACTCTTCAAGTGTTGATAATTATAATGATATATATGTCGATTTTATGTGGAAGCGAGGGTGATGTTTGTAATAGGCTACTGTCTAATCACTTGAATATGATATACCTAGGTGAACTCATTGAAAACCATAGATTTTCTGTCACAGTCTTATTCATCTTATGAGTTGTACTCTATTTAAAGATTTCTTCTGTGCTGCCCTCAGGACTATTCTCTTTATGATTGCATTTATCACGAAATTCAACCATTTTGTTAGGAACCATATTGATACTTGCAATAGGCTGTCTCTGAGCTCAAGTTAATCGATATAAATACCATAACTCAAAACTTTGCAAAGCCTAAGCTGTTGTCATAATTTAGCTCTTATTATGAAATGTACCGTCACAAGTTAGCTCTTATTATGAAATGGACTGATTCACTGGTAAGTGTGAGATGTAGAGAACCTCTGGTTTTAGGGAAATCATAATTGAGTATTGGAATGAAATGAGCCACACAACGCAGAACTTATATAAAGTAGTCAGTATATCCGACCTTTAATTTGGGATTGCGACGTAGTTGATTCACTGAGTATATAAGGTACCAAATGTATATTGTCTTTGTGAGATTCAAGATATAGCAATGACTTATCTACCTTGTATTTTCTTATTTTCATGATAAAGGACTTCTCTACCTTGTTCAGATCGGTTGTGTAAATATCTTTTATAACTTTGAGTTATTTTATTTTGACATTTTAGGTTCTTCTGACCGCTTTCACAAGCTTGCCGCCCCTATTCCAAGAAACATCTAATGCCATCCATGAGTTGACAATTGCAAGTAATGTTCTGCACTCTTGTTTATCTTATTTGTATTTCATTATGTTGCCTAATTGCTTCTGAAGGTACCGGTGGTTGGTTGCTGATTATGTATTATGATTATCTATGAATTTTAAGTACATTATCTTGGAGATACAAGGCTCAGGTCTTCCACTAATATGCCATATGCTGTACAATGGGAAGTGCAATGCGAAGGCAGTCAAGCTGTTTTTTCAACCCAAAAAAAAAAAAGCGAACTAGGAAAAGGAATAGCGTGTTTGAACAAATTTGATATGTTTGTTACCTTATTAAAAGTAGAATAGAAAATATTCTTCAATAATCCTTTACCTCATCAAAAAAAATAAAAATAGAAAATATTCTTCAATAATGCAGGACATGTATTCGGTGAGGTCATCTGAATGTAGAGCACTTTTATCCTTGTTAGGCGGGATGGCGTGATGCCATTTCAGTGTATTTCTGCAACCATAGGAAAGACAAAAAACTTGTTTGCTAGCTTGCTTGTATTATTATTATTATTATTTCTTTTTTCCCTTTTTCTTTTCTGTTTTGAGTTCAAGAATTAACCCACTGAGTTAGTATCGATTAGGGAGCCCTGGATGTATACATAAATCCTCATCTACTTTCCTAGAGTGAATGAGCTAAACGTTGCATTAGAACAGTTGTAATTCTCTTTGTATCTTTTGCAGTAGCTTGTTGGTACTAGCTTCAATACAATTACATTCTACCAGGGCGGGCTTTGATCTAGTGGTAAGAGCACAACTCGTAATGTGTGGGTCGGAAGTCACGTGCTCAAACTAGGCCGGACAAGGACTGGTAGTTGAGTGGAGAAGAGTCGAGGGTCGGTCCCATTATCCACCGTGTTTCGAGCCATATTCCAGTGACCCTCTGGGATTTCTCGGTTTTAAAAAAATTACATTACCTTATTAAATTAACCATCATCTGTCACAGAATAGTGCATGCTGCAGCTGCTGAACCTAAGACCAATTATAGTTGGAAAAAGTTAAATTCTGTTTTCCTTTCTCAGCTGAGAATGCTAATTTCAGTGAATTATCATCAAGGTTTTGTTAAGACATGGATTGCATATTGTTTTTGGAAGAATAATACTTGATTGCCTGTGATTTCAGTCTGCTATACTCTTCAGAATTGCTTATACTTGAGATTGTTGGCTTACTAATCCTACGTGATTGATTTAAGCCATGTGGATTTGGAGCTTGGTGAAAGTTTATGGTTCTCACAGTCACACTAATAGTGTTCAATGGTATAACAATTCACAGGAGATATTTACGAGCATGCAGTTGTTTTATCTGTGAAGATGGAGGACCAGGATGCTTTCGAGAGGGACTTCTTTCAGCTAAAACCCTATTACACAGATTCACGGTAACTATTTCTCAAGCTTTAGTTCCATATGCCATTCCATTCTTCAGTACTTATTTGAGAAAAGGGAAAAGCAAATACATATATCAAGTGTGGCAGAGTTTGATATCTAGATCCCTCTCTTACTAGCTTTGGAACCCAATTTCAACTAATTGATACTGAGGGTGAGGGAAAAACTGCCTTAGGGCAGAGTTGGGGTGGGGTATGTTGATGTTGTTCTAGTTATTCTTGTGATATCCTTACCCTTGTCATAGTAAGATCTGCTGGTTGAGTTTGTTTTATAGATGCATAGCAATTGAACTGAAAAGAAGGTGCTCCTCGTCTTTTTCTTGTGATGCAGTGGCTGTCTTCCAGCTTCCCCACAGGAATACCCTATCTTAGGTCTCAACCTTCTGCGGCTTCTTGTTCAGAATAGGATTGCTGAATTTCACACCGAACTTGAGTTACTTTCGCAGAGTGCTTTGGACAACCCATGTATAAAGCATGCTGTCGAATTAGAGCAATCCTTCATGGAAGGGGCTTACCACAGGGTGTTGAGTGCACGACAGACTGTGCCTGATGCAACCTATGCCTATTTCATGGATCTGCTTGCAAAGACTGTGAGGTAAATTGATTTGTTTCGCTCATAATTTTCCTTACTATCTGGTGCCTGGGAAGGAATTTTCTTAAGAACATTCTGTTGGATTGTTTTTGGCTAACCTTAATATTTTATGTCCGCTTGCAAAGTTACAATCATGTTAGCAGGGTCACTTATTGCTTGATTAAAGATCTTTTAAGGATTAATTAGATCTACGGGAAATACTTTTCTGAAGAAACTATTCAATTCCAAGCAACATAAAAGAGGTTAGAAATATAGGACGCTGGTGTGCCAGAAGCTGTCATCTCCATATTTTAGTACTTATCTTCCAAAGGTGTGTTTCATTACAGTACCTCCATGACATTCCATCAGCAATCACTTGTTGTATATAGCAAGGTTTCACATCCATATTCTTCCTTGCTGTTTGTGCAGAAGAACTATGTCCCGTTTTACCAAATGGAACATGTGTTGAGTACCACATCCTTCCCAAAGAAAATTGTTTCTGATTTTGTTGAGTGTGTGTTTAACGCCTTGGTAGGGATAGTTAGGAAATAGAGACATGAAATAGGTTGGGATGCTATCCAAAATATTGCTTATCAGTGTCAGCCTGTGACCCATGGAGCGACGCTGTTTCTGCCAGTTTGCCAGTCTCTCTTCCAACTTCTGCATAGTTATTTGCCAAACCTTAGTGACTTGTGTGTTGCACCCAGTGGTAATTGGACTAATATTTATTTTATTTATATGACATTATATGTTATAGGGGATAATCATAGTGCACACACATGTTCATGCATATTTAGTACTTCAGTTTTTTTTTTTACCTATATAAATACACAAACTGGATTAACTCTGGTTTATTCTAAACTGAATATAAATCCACTAGTCCGGTTTCTTGAAGCTGGACAGATTGAATGTACGGCCATATGCCTCATAGAACCCATGTTTTCTTTAAATTTTTACCGCATTGTCAAGAAGCTCTCATTTTGCCCATATTCCTAGGTACATTTTATACATAGATATGTACTGATAAAAAAAAAATACATGCATACATATATGTTGTGTGTATTATTGGCCAATCACCTTAGAAATCTTATTGTATACAATTCTATTATCATCTTACATGTTAGTCTTTAGATTGAAATGGTGCAACTCCTCCTGTCATTTTATAGGGATGAGATAGCTGGATGCAGTGAGAAGGCATATGACCGTCTTTCAACTAGTGATGCTCGGCAAATATTGCTGTTCTCATCAGACAAAGAACTACTTCAATATGTTGAGAAGGTAAACCGTGTCCCCTTGTCTCCCTCTCCCTGTTTCTTGATTTTCTAGTAATCGAACCAAAATTTGTTGCAGAAGTTGTCTAGTATTGCAGCTTGGTTGATGTTTGCATTCACTACGATAATAGGCCTGAAATCTCCGATAACTGATTATTTGCATTTAAGGCTGATTGATATCAGCAGTTTTTTTTTCCTCTCGGAATTATCTGATCAGAGGTGTTGTGCAGGAGCATCCCGAGTGGGAGATCAAGGACGGGTTTATCATCTTCCAGAAAGTAAAAGATTCCGTGCCTTGCAAGGAAATACCGTCCCTTCAGCTCATCACTCAAACACTCAGCTACGCAAGGGAGTTGGAGCGAATCGTCTGAGAAGATATGCTACTCATCTCCTTTTGTGATTTCAGCATATACTGAATTTTCAGTTGTTGACCTTTTCTGTTGCTTTGAATTGAATTACTAGTATTTGTATCTCAACTATTTTATTCTGAAGTACACCTTTTTGTTTTGCTTCTTGGCCTCAATTTAAATCTAATATTGTTCCTGAAAATATTTTTTGGTTTGATATGTTAAGAAGTTTTATTAGTTAATTAAATAAATAAAGAAATTAAAGCTAGGTATGAGTTGGTCGGGTTGAGCTACAATGATTAGATCAACTCGTTCATTTGATACCTTAGAATGTGTACTATGGTAATAATTGTTGTGTATAATGATTATTGATGTCATGACCTTAATTTGATTTAGAAAAATTAACAAAGTTTAACAACCAAAACCTTATAAATAAGTTTAGCTTCTTGTTTTTATTCAATAAACCATGAAAATTGAAAAATGAGCATTTTGCAAAATACTATAAAGATTAGTGATTTATTTCACGTGCTGTCTGTGGCATTTTTAATTCTAATCTGATCATAAACCAAATAAGTCAATATTAATTGCAGCACAAAAAAAGAAAAAGTGATAATGAAGCCAAAATAAACTCGACTTTGCAACATGTAAATATTGTTGATAGCTTTGAAAAAAGTTTTTTGAGCTTCACAAGTTTATCAAAAATAATATCTCCACTTTTAAGGTTGGCATATAACCTTCCATAGACCCCACAAATATGATTATATCAGGTATATTATCATCGTTATACCAATAATAAGAGGCACTTATTATACGTAATGAAAACATTAATTAATAGACAAATATTTACATCTATAATAAGAGTATGAAAAATAATTCTCAACTGTCAAATAATTGCAATTAGCTAATCATATCCTATCATTGTCCTTTTCGTTAATGTAATGTCCGTGACCATCTCTATTTTTTCACAAATAAAGTTAACTTTTTTCTTCAACAAGCAAACAAGGACACCCTTAGTATCATCACGAAGAAAAAAGAAGAGATATTATTAGTGTCAAGTTTTTATTTTAAGCACTAAGTGGTGAAAATAATTTTATAAATAAATAATTACCTATTTAAAAAGTGTTGATATAGATAATAGTATTTTGATAATAAATAAATAAAGATGCTATTATTATATTTAGTCTCCTCCCATTTTCCTTGTGGGCATATCTCTACGGAAAAGATGTAAGCATCTTTATTTTATTTTTTTATCAAAATAAATGAACGACCTATTATCTATATCAATACTTTCTAAATAATTTCACAAGCGAGAAATTATTTTTAATAGACCTTATGCTTAAATAAAGCATATTTAAATTTCAAATCAATAAAAAAAAAAACAAACATGATAGTGAAGATTGGAGAATGAAGTTAAGAAATTAATAGATAAATTTTTTTTAGATAGTAGGAGAGTATTAATAAGACAACACTCGATGATTAAAGAAAGCCTTATTATTAATTGAGTTCCAAATCTAAATTATTGACTTATTTGTATCCAATTTAATGGCTATATTTATGTTCTTGTAACCTTGGTAGCTTTATCTTTAATAAAAGTTTGTTTCTTTTCTTCAATATTTTGGTGGAGTAGTTATATAATCAATTATGTACTTTAATATGGCAATATAATAAATTAAATAGCTTCTAAGAAAACACCAATACCCAATAATTCCTAAATTATTAATTATTAAATGTTCTACCTAACCCCAAATTTTAAGCATGATAGTAATACATAGCATAGCCTACATAGTCTATTTTGGAACTTTTCTTCTAAAACAGACAAATTAGACTGCATATTTTCTGCTTTTAGAAAGTAAAGACAAAAAACATTTAAAAAAAAAGATATCTTTTGATTTTCTTTCCCTAACTAATTCCAAAAATTAAACAATTCCAATAATAATAACCCAAAGCCTAAATAGAGGAAAGTTTAGTGTATCTTTTTTAACATATTGTGACACTAAACTATGTACATTGAATACAAATATCATAAATTTTTCAAAAAGATAAAATTTAAATTCAAAATCTTAGCTCAACGGTCCCGCCTATGATAACAGACAAGAATTAATAAATTTCTAAGCCGTCAAGTTTCTAAAGAGAGTAAGAACTATACATTAAAATCTCACATCGAGAAAGAAAAGAAAAGTTAAATGTTGTGTAAGACAGTGCACACATTCATATAATATGTTCGATTTTAATTTAATTTAATATATATGAAATCTATTAAGATAAATTTTTAAAAGTCTGTTGAGCTAAAACGGACCATATATATGTTAAGGATCAATCACTATTGTTTTATGTGGGAAGAGAAAAAAGAAAATAACAAGGTACCCTGACAATAAGGTAAAACATTTACAACCATAAATGTGGCACTAAATGTTAAAAGCATGTTTTAGAAGCATGCCTCACATTATTTTTATATATATATATATATAAGACAGATTCAAAATTTTGTATTTATACATTTTGAACTACGGCCGGTCATCTTTTTTTTTAGATTGAAGAGTCGGACTCTAGAAAAATAGCATCTCATAAGTTTTTGAAAGAAAAACATAAAAACAAGTATTGATAAAGGAAAAAACCTCATTCTGCTATGATTGAGAACGAATATTACTTTTTTTGCTTATTGAGTTGTAGATAAATTATTTATACATCAAGCGACTTTTTCATACGAATATATATATCAAATTAAAATTATTGAGTTCGGTTAAACCAATAACTTTTGAGTATATGTGAGCCCATCCTTTTAGATTCTTGGTACCCCACAACCCTGTCTCTCACACATCACTTCCCACCACTTGTATTATTGATGATCTTTTGTCCCTTTTTTCTGCTCTCACTTTTTTTCTTCTTCTCAGTTTCCCAATAAATTCATTTTTGAATATTAGGTTTGAATTAAAAGTTTGAATTTTTATTTTACACTTTAGGAGTTTGTTAGATATATTAAATCTTTTATCCTTTATATTTGCAAGTTTGCTCTGTTCTATTTTTATTTTTTTTGTTATTTTCAAGAGTCAAAATACTATAGTCTAAACATGGGAAATGAGAATCCATTTTGTGGAGCAAATGGTTCTCAAGAAGGTTCAAATTATGATGAAATCTTCATGCAGCATAGCTTGCAATTTTCTGATAGTTTAAAGGTATGAACTTTCATTTCTCCATTACAATTTACAGTCAATTCTCTTTATAACAACACGTGTGTTCGAATTATTTTTTGTGGTTGTTATAGTGAAATGTTGCTATAGAGAACATATAATACGTACTGTTTGTGTGCTATTATTTCATTCTTCATTATTTCTTTTTCCTTATTGATTTGGATTTGTGTTACTTGAGCAGAATGTCTTTCAGAAACAATCCCTCTAACTTCACAGGGTAGGGATAAGGTTGTGAATACATAACCGCTCTCATACCCCACTTGTCGGATTACACATGATATGTTGGTATTGTAGAGAACATATAATATAATATAACATGATAAATCAGTTCTAGATAAAACTTGATCATTATAGTAAAATGTTATTACAAACGATAACTGTTATAGAAAGATTTGACTGTATCCGTGTTTAATGTGATAAAAGATTCAATCTCGGGTTTTTTATGGCATAAATGGAGGTTTTCATTTTGGATTTAAGCTATATGCATTGAATTTGTGCATAAGTTTTTACACTATCAATGCAATTTTACTAGTTATAGCAAGTTCTCATTTCATTATCTAGATTATTATACCAATCTTGGATATGAAGAGTTACCTACCAACGCAGAACTATATTCAGACGAACCTAGTAGGTTTTGCTTAGACCATATACATTTTATTACGAACCCAATAACTAAAACGAGCTATGGATCTGGTGAAAAGTTCAAAACACCATAAACTTCTAATTACCTATCAATGCAAGTTAACTTTTCATGATTGTGTATAATGTCAACGTATATAACTTAAACTCTTTGTATGTGTGTTTTTTGGCAATTTAGGACTTGAAGAATTTAAGGAAACAGTTGTATTCTGCTGCTGAATACTTTGAGTCATCTTATGGAGAAAATGAACACAAAACATTGTAAGTAATTCCCTTTCTCATTGAATTATTTGTTGGATATTTTTATTTTTTTTTATTAATCAATTTTAGGTATTCATAATTTTTTTAATTTTCTTTTGATTAAAAATGTGTACAGAGTGATAGAGACTTTGAAAGATTATGTGAGTAAAGCTCTAGTTAGTAGTGTGGATCATTTGGGCTCTGTGGCTTGTAAATTAAATACTTTCTTGGATGAAAAAGTTGATGAGTTTTCTACAACCAAGCTTCGATTTTCGTGCATGGAACAGGTAATATACGTAACTTATATATACAGACAGTGTAAAAGATTCATATATATAATCAGTCCCGACTTGTTTGGGACTGTGGCGTACCGTGATTATTGTTGTTGTTGTTATATTGATAGTGTAAGGAACTTTTGATATTTGTTAACATGTTGTAGCATGTAACATGTCTTAGTTTTGAGGTTAACGGTCTTACTCTTTATGAACCGTTACTTGTAGTTACTCTTTTAGTTGAACTGATATATGATAAGAACTTACTTGCATTCGGTGTTTTCTTAGTCCATTATAAGCAATTAGTTTTTCCATTACTAGAAATTTTATTACATTTATAGAGGAAGAATTATGAGTCTCCTAACTTGTCATTTTTTTTTTTTGTGTTAATTTTTTTTAATAGAAATTGCAAACATGCCAAGAAATTGTTGATCGAAGTGGCCTTTTGCAACAATCTTTGATAATTGTGACTCCAAAGCAACATAAGCGTTACATAAATACAGGCAAGTATCTTGCTCCCTCCTCTTCATTAGTATTGTTGGTTACAGGTTCACGTGAATTCAGTAAATTTTGCAAAATTTACTAAATATCTATAAATATTTGAGTGTAAATCCAATTATTGTTGTATAGTATTAACTTGAGTTATGTTATAGGAACTTATAAGCTTCAAATCCTGAATCCGCCTCGGGTTACAATAATTTCATTCTCAATGTTTACGTTTTGCAGCTGCAGAGACACAACCTGCAGTTCCAAAACCCAGACAAAGAAATAAGGAACAAAACTTGTGTCCTCAAGAGGACTTGCAGCTGCCTAATCATGGTACATTATTTGCCACATTCTTGTTCTCTTATTAGCACCTTTGAATTCTGTTGAATCGTGTGATCATCTCATCTAAAAGTTATGTTACTCAAATCTTCTAGAGACGTTGAAGCACACATATCAGATCCTCAAAACTGACACAGACTCGGCAATGCTTTTGAAGAGTTTGATTGACATAGTCTAAAAGTTTAAGCCGTCATAAGGAGCACATTTTTTACATAATCATATCTTCAACAGTTTAAACTTTTAGATGAGACGACCACACAATTTAATGGAGGATGTTAAAATATAATGTAATTGAATGAGATTAATAGTGTACTCTTTCTAACAATTTAAACTTTCAGATGTGACGATCATAAAATTTACAAAATTCTTTAAATCTTTGCCCTTTTTTTGCAATTCTTTTTCTTTTCAACTTTCTTTGGTTCTTTCTCTCTTGACATTAGGTGATTGTTTTCCTCATCCTTTTCAAGCTCTACCATTAAAGCCTCATCCATCTAAACCAAAGTACATGTAAGTTTTTTCAATAAAAGAGCATATTCTTGATAACAATTTTTTTCTTTTTTTTTGGGCCAATTTTTGCCTACAATATTTGTAACAAATTTAAAATTGACACAGGAAAAACCATTCCAAGATTTCATGGACAGATGCTTCTCCAAATCCTCTTAACTTCTCATTTACAAGGGGTCCATCCAACAAAGAAGTTGGTAAGTACAACTTAAATAACACAGATTTAACTTATATACACAAACAACGTAATTTTTTTTTTTGCACTATCGTAATTGTTAACTTATTCTATGAGGTAGTTGGCCTTATTTTTCCATGTTACTAATCCTACTTTTTGTGGTTTTTGTTGGTAGTAGTTATCGTTTAGGTGATCTGATAGTGTACTGTTTTTTATATGTTATCAGTATGTAGAAGATAAACTCGACTAACATATTCAATAATGTAACAGGGAAAAGATCAATTTCACCTCTTAGATTTGGTCTCAAGCGTTCTGGATCTGTTAATAGATCAGTTTCTCCTCTCATTCGTTTTGGATCCGCTGTAACCAGATCAATTTCACCCAGCACTTCCAGTATTAAACAGAGGGTAAGAACTTTTATCGATGCAATCAAGCTATGTTGCTCGGACTCTCCAAAAATAGTTGTCGTATCCATGTTAGTTTTTGAGGATTTGACATGCACCTATCAACATTTTTAAAGAGTCTGAGCAACGTAGCTGAATCAAGTACATTATATTTGTAGAGAAGAAAAAAATGATGGTTCATGCTAAGTGATCATATTATATGTTCTTGGATATGCACAGTGTCCATCTGAGCCACGGAGAGCGATGTCAATGTCCATAAATCCGGAAAGAAACAGTGCAAAGGATATGCAAGAATACGCCAGAAAGAGTAAGAATTTACTTACAGCATTTCTTGGTCGTCATGGTCATGGTCAGGGATCAAGAAAGGCAGGCATACCTTCAAAATACCACGACGATAGATGATGAAACCAGTAAATAGAGATACCGTCAAGTTTTCTCGAGCAAAAAAGGCAGTGATTGATGGTATCGACTACATACAAAAAGTAGAACAGGTTACAAGTATATGGGAACCTGGCTTACTGCATGAGCCAAATATATGAAAATGCAGGGCAGAAAAAAGTTCAAAAACTCTGTAAAATGTAAAACTACTATCTGTTATTGAAAGTTAATTGCCTTTCATCTTGCGACCATATCAAATTGTTTCTGAAAATACCGTTGCATACTCCCTCGGTCCCAATTTATATGACACAGTTCAGATTTTGGGAGTCAACTTTTTTACTTTTACCGAATTCAAACATAAAAGAAAAATGATTTACATATTTAAACATTACTATAAGTCACAAGAATTAATCGTGATTAAAAAAAATTCTTGTTTAACTCTTGAAATCCAAGTTGTCATATAAATTGGGCTAGAGGGAATATTTCCTAGCTATTTTAAACTTTTATGTAATATTACATATAGATATTGACAATATTGAACTCAAAAAGAAAAATATATTATATGAGTAGTCTTACTTTAGCATAATATGCACATATCCTCACTTCTTACAAAAATTACCCAGTCTAGTAACCATAATATCCACAAAGTCGTTAGCTTCAGTTTTTCAGTAAATCTTTAACTCTGTTTTCTCTCTAATCAACAGTAATTGTGAAGAAACTACAACCATTAGAAAAGCCTTGCCGATGGTACTTTGTTGATACATGGAAAAGAACTAAATAACAATAATCCTAGTCAAATCCAAGATCAAAACTCGGAAAATCATCCATTTTGCTTGCACTGATGTCATGCTCAGATTTTATCTTAGTGGAGATACAAGGGGACTGTGGAGCCGAATCATTTGAAGCATCACTGATCACACCAGAAAATCCCTCTTGCCATTGGGTGTCGATCTGCTTGTTATCCGCAGAAGGCTAAGGAAAACAGCAGATACTGTCAGAAAACAAGTATTGGTGGCAAAAACAATGTTATAATCAGCATTAGTGAATCCATTCAAGTAAATAATGAATGAGAAGTTTGGTGTTATAATCTTCTACTGTTAAAAGCTGATTGGTATAAATATAATTTCCTAGTAGTTTCTATCAAAACCAATATTCTAACTCCAAAGTTCCTCTTTTCTTCTTTGTTTCGAAACATCCCCTACTTTTTTTTTCCGGAATTGGTAATGTTTTCTTCCCCTACTTTTCAACTCATATTCCCTCTTGGCCTCTTATTCTTGGCTTGGTTGGAATGCTTACCTTGGGCCTTTTTCCTTTTGTTGTGTAGGAGAAGGAAACCAAGTTTCTCTTCATCATATTTGACTCGAAGCTCAAAAAGGAACAGGGAGTTCAATGGCTTACCTTGTTGGACGTATGAGTTAAGGTGCAGACATCTGTTAATGCAGGCATTGAGCCACTAGGATTATCTGCATGGATAGGAACAAATGACAGCAAATGTAGTTAATATTACGTCCGGTCCATTTTTATGTCATTTAACAAAACAATTTCCCTCCCAAATAAATATTGCTTAAGGAAACCAAAAGGCATTAATTGTTTTTTTTTCATACTACCTTGCTCTAATAAATGATCTATACAATTTTCTTTAAAAATCTCAGCAACAGTATACTCATTTTTGAGGAGAAATGATTTTCTTAATGGGTGTGCCAAAACCTTTAAAGACATTAAAATGGACCGGAGGAAGTAGAAAATTGATATGCTGCTATGAGTTCTTGAGGATGCTTGCCTTGGTAAGAGACTGACTCAGATACTTTCTCGATTTCTGAAATTTTGTTAGACCTGTCGTGGCAGAGTATTTCAACTGCTTGAACCTTAGAGTCTGACTCGGGAATAGCCAAATGCTTCTGCTTCGCAGTTGGGGACTTCTCTGTGAGAGCGTATTCTATATCACACGACCATATATCCGCTGCTGCTAATCTGGAAAGAATTAATTCAAACCAAATATGACAAGTACTAGTTAAAATTGTCATATAATCGTAAGTTCGTAACACATATGAACAATAGTTAGATATGTCTTATCCTGATATGCTAAGTATCCATAGACCAATGTTATTAAAAAGCAAAAAGTGCAAAAAAGTGACAAGGTCCATGGAGTTTGATGTGAAAAGCCAGAAGTGAAACTCACACTTTTTTGAAGCTAAGCACACAAGTTTCATAAGACTAAAAAATATCAAATATCTATGAATTAAGTTGCAATTAAAATAACTAATTTCAGCTTCCATTATATAATGATGTCATACTAATCCAGCCCCTTAAAGTTTAGATTCAAAGAAACCACTGATTCTTGTTGGAATCACTTTGTGCGAACTTCTCTGAAGTGCATAGCTTCACCTATTAAGTGATAACCTCTCGCTTTGTGTCATTTCATAGCTAAGATGGATTATCATAACACAACCATAGACACATCAGCAGATAAAGTTGACAAATCAAAGGGGGCTTAGCTGTTGTGATATGAATTTCAGTACTTACCCTGCTGACAAGCCTGATGAATGAGTATGAGATACTCTTTGGTTGGAACAATCCAATGATTGGGATATGCCGTCCGATCGGAATGCATCAGTAACTTTCATCTCTGAGATGTGCGCCATGATAATTCCTTCTTCCCTATGCTCTGGTGAACTACCTTCAGCATTGAAGCCTTGAGGCAGATGTTCCTCTGTTTGACTCTTAACAACACTGCAAGCAAGACTTGATGACTGCAGTAGTTGGCATTCATCTGCATATGTGTTGTCCCTTACTGTGACAGCACCTTCTGAAGTGACGGGTTTTCTAAGAAAGGACAAGATTTCATGGGCTGTCAAGAGGCATATAGCATCAAAAGTTAAAAATATGTATTTAGCAATTGACTAGATTGGCAGAAAGAAAACACTATGGGGCATACTTGCCAAAAAGAAGTAAGTTAGCTTACTCAATGAATAGCATATATGCATGTCTAATTAATCAGTTGAACTGGATAAATATACACCAGTCCTTGATATTTATCTTTATATAGTATGAACTTGGAGATTATTGACTGATTTAAGTATCAAGCTAAGCTGGTCTCTAATTAATCAGTGTTATCCCCAAAACAAAATTATGAAAGTCATACATTGTCAATAACACAAATGTACAACAGTAGAAGGAAAATCTATTTCCATTGATACTTTTTATTAAGCTAAAACAGAGTAGTTACTGTCAGCATGTTCATTTGCATAAGAAGAAAGAAAACATCTTATCTCTGCTTATCATAAAAACAAAACATTAGTTAAAGGGGGATTCAGCTTTTCGGGGTTTCATTTTGATGATGCCATTTCACAATTTTCCCAAATAAACCTTATGACTTGCTTAGTCAAAAGAAAAAATTGCAGTTTGCTGACATTTGTTCGGTATCATGAAAAGGGAAGGAATGATACAGGAGAGAGAAACAATTGATGATTTACTTCTGGTTATTTGGTGCAAACAAGGGGGGCGGGTTCAAAAAGCAGCTATACAGGAGAATCCAAAATTCAAACCACCGTAGTTCGACTTCTGAGCATCATATAATCAAACCCCTCCACTTCTACTTTTGTGTATCCAAATTTCAAATCTCTCCACTTTTACACCTTCCAAACAAGGGAAATAATTTGCATCCCTCTTTTTCTTCCCCAGACCCCACTTAGTGGATTTCACAGGGTATGTTGTTTTTCTTCCCCTCTCCAATCATTCCTCTTTTACCTCAATCAAACATCACAAAATGATTTAAACAGTAAAGTTTTAAACTCCAGTGCAACTCTTTACCCCCACATTCTGTTTTGCTGATTCTATTCTTGTTTCTCTGTTTGCCTCATTTCTCCACTTTTGTCCTAACCCTATTGTCCCCCCCTTGTCATAAGTGGTTGACATTTTGTTCCTTTTTTGTTTAGTTAGAGAACTTACTTCAGAAATTACTTGTAATGATTTTCTTGTGACCTACATATGCCACTTTTTGAATAGAAAAAGCATTTCTAATGTTATGACAATTAGCCAGTTCCCCACGTGTAAGATTTTCAGGAACTAATCCAAGGTAAGGAGGCTCAGCAAACTACAAGTCCACAAATTCAAGAGTACAGGTGCTTGTTAAGATCTAAGTTACTCGGACTATCCAAAAATGTTGTCACACCTGTGTCGGATCCTTAAAAAAATACACTATTTTCGGAGGATCCGACATGCACCCGTCGACATTTTTGAAGAGTCCAAGCAACATAGGTTAAGATGGTGAAGGAACAAATACTGAGAGCTTTCAAAAGTCCCTGCATGAGTTTTACCATTTTTAAAGCCTCTTTGATCCAGCTTAAGTAGTGTGCCACATACAACTCAATATGATTGAATCTTTCAATTTGTTGTCTTAATTAGAAGTTCCATTGATTAACCAAAATGGCTGAAAGTCATGAGCAAATGATCTTGACCAGATCTTCTGGAGAAAAGTTAAATTCTGCTCCTTACATAAAGAAAAGACCAACAGCTTACCTGCACGAACAGAGTTAGTTTTGGATATCTGACAACTTGTAGAGTTGTTAACACTTGCAGTCTTTGAATCCACATGTTCCAGCGAACAAGCTCCAATTTGAGGTTCCCCTGTTAAGCAAAGCCAATTGGAAGCAGGAAAAGTGAGCATAATGGAGGTTCTAGATGTTGAGAGTAAGATCACGAGTTCTGTACCCTATAATATACTTTTCTGATGTTGTAATCATGTGTGATACATTGTAACAACATGCTATAAAAAATAGTGGAGGGATGGGAAGTTTTTGCTGTTACTTATCGATATCTAAATACTTTTGAAAAGTACTAAAGTTTGATAGCAGAAACTAAATAAAAGTGCATGTAAAGTTGAACTAAGCAAAGAAAAGGCAAGATTGCTTTGTTTCTGGAGATCAACATCATTTTATTCACTAAATTGCCAACAGACTTACTATTAGGAATTGGCTTGTTAGAGGATATTCTCCTACTTAATTTGATTTTGTCGAGTCCAGATATTTTAATGTCAGGTTGTGCATGCTCTTGGGAAGAAGCACCATTTTGAAGTTTTCCTGCACATAGCAATGAAATCAGATCTATAAACATAGAGTTGTCAAGACAGTGAAAGCATGTGACTGCTAAATGACCAACCTACCTTACTGATTGAAGAGAGCAAGAATATTAGCCATGTAGCATAGAAAATTACCTTCTGGACTTGTCCTTATGTCGCCAACATCAACCAAGTAATTTGGCAGATTCAGTGTAGTTCCAGTTGTGACATGTTCTGATAACTTGAGAAACCTTCGGCATAGTATGATCCCGTCTTCTGTAAGTAGAGTAACCTGGCTTGTTTGTGGTGTGTGTTAATGTCAGAACCAGCTAATAAGATTGAGATCTGTAATATCATCAGCTAAATATTTTGATTGATGTTTGAAAATAATCCAAATTAGGAAGTCAAAAAATAGTTGGTTAGTTAATGCTGAAAATCTGAATCAAATCTTGATGCAAAGATTTAGACACCTGACTGATTAGCTTCCAAAAATCTACGCAACCATAAAAATACTAGGCAGATTAAAATAAGATAAGAGCAGACATGCTTATCAACCAAATCCTAGGAAAACTTGACAAAGATGACTAAATTACAGTTGCGGGGAGTGTGGATGAATAGACTAACCTGAGATTGGTAGGAACCACAGGATGAAAGTCTAAGGATTCCATTGCTGTACTTTTTTGCCCTCTGAGTTATTTGAGTAGTATACATGACATCCCATTCTGCAAAAAATATATAGAATCGTACTTTAAGAGCAAGTCCTGGAGGTTGTCCAATAACTAGTAGCACTCCATCCTGTATCTTTTGACCTATTTTAACATGATGCTAAGTTTAAGAGTAGAGTTCATTGTTCACTGGTGTCAGAAGATGGTGGATCCAGAAATGGAATTGAAGATCATCATTGGATTGAAATGTTGTTAGGAATGCAAGGAAGTGGCATGCTTATAGAGTTCAGACTGTTATACATAGATTCAGGACTATTACTATGACTAAACTTGAAGGAAGTGTCGTTTACACCAATACAGAGACTAAGAAAAAGTTCTCGTTTTAAGATATCGGACAACTTCTTAAAATAGCCTAACAAGTGAAACATGATAATCATATTCAAAATATACAAACAATATTTTTCGGAAAAACTCTTGAAACACAATCTAAATTCACAGAAGCTGGCCCATCCAAACCTAAAGACATGGAAACTTCAAAGTTCCATTTATAAGTCCAAGATAATAGGATGTGCAAAACTAGATAGTCATAAAAACATCTATTATAAGGTGGACTACCTACATGAGCATCAAATACATTATTTTTACCTTACTGATTCTTTATTTTTGACAAAGTCAGACCTACCAGCGGCAAACTTATCGTGGACAGCAACTTCCCCACGTATTGGTCCTCTTTTCACAAGTTCCGTGATATGTTTTCCTTGAGGACTAATGTCCTGTTGAGGATTTTGGTCCTCCTCACATTCTCCTATCTCCACTAAGTGACCATCAAATGTTACCGAGTTGCCAGGTATGATGCTCTCGCTCTTTCTCAGAAACCTGCTATCAACGAGTCTCCTGGTTGCATCATACAGCATGATCTGGAAACAATCAGCAAACCATTTTAGTAAAAAAAAAAGGTCAGCAATATAAGGACATAATATTGAGCACGACTCACTGGTTATGTTGTTGTATTATTGAGCATAAGTATGCACTTCTATTTAAAATTTAGAAAGAAGAACACCACTCTTTCACAAAGCTTTACAGCTACAATTCGGATAAGCTAGTATATTTCAATATTCATCTTGCTCCACCCCTGATTCCCTGGCAATACCTTGTTGGCTCTTTGCATGTGGACCTTAACTGGAAGTCCAGAAGTTAACAAATAGGAGTAATAATTTTTAGTAAAGATAAAAAAGGTTTTCTTTTAATGCATGCTTTGATCAGAAGTACTCCCTCCGTCTCAAAAAGAATGACCTCCTTTCCTTTTTAGTCTGTTTCAAAAAGAATAACCTCTTTCTTTTTTTGATAACATTTTAATTTCAGCTTTCCACGTGGCATGTTTAAGGCCACAAGATTAAAGGACAATTTTGTACATTTGACATAACTTTAATTTAGGACCACAGGATTCAAAAGTATTCTTTATTTTCTTAAACTCCGTGCCAAGTCAAACTAGACCATTCTTTGTGAAACGGAGGGAGTATGAATCTTGAGGCCATATTCACCTTCAAGTTGAAACTCTCAAGAGACCCAAAGACAACAATCTTGTGTGGCTATGAATATATGTAAGCTAGATATTCGGAATACAACATTTACTCTTGCATTAGCAAGAGTTTATAAAGGAATTTCATTGACGTCTACGGGTTAAAATTTTACGTTGCTCTCATAAGCAAGCAACAACAAGCTTTTTGCTTTGGCTGAGGGAGGAGGAGCTTAAGGTTGGTGATGCAATTCTAATACATATTATAAAAATTAAACAAAAAAAAGAGCAACATACACTATATAGATCCAAGCACACAGATGTTAGTGACAAGCTGATGCTGAACAGTAGAAGGTGTTCAATACATACAAGTTAGATGAATAATAATTTGCAGAAACCAACCTGCTTGCAATGTGAGCTAGACATCACAAGTTGTAAAAATCCATCATGGAATTTCTTTGACTTTTGAGTCATTTGTGTTGTGTACAATACCTGCCATTCTGAATTAAAAAACAAAATAGAAACTCATTCTCAGAAAACACTGAAAGATGGAGAGAAACTGCAATTTATGAGAACTGAATTTTCAAATCCAGTAGTGGAAACACGATAGCCAACTTTACTTCTATAATCATCTCAACTTAGTTGGTTAATTCTAATAGAGCATACCCTAAAAGAAGAAGGTACTAGTGTGTTTCTGATAGTAGTTTGGTCTAGAGATTGTCCAAAGTATAGCCCAGGTTCGAGAAAGTAGGACATTTGTTAAAAGTACATTACACCCCTAGTAAAGCAACTCATTGTACTACTTGATGCAAAAAAAATTAGTTCATCCAGAGGTAGGGGGTTTAACAGGCACCTCCCTGTAGATTTTCAAAACCCAAAAGATGAATACATGAACAAGAGGAACATAAAAACTGACATCTTCATAGCCTGATGAAATGATGAACAAGCTCTTTATATATATATATATATACACACAAGCTCATTTTTTTAAAAAAAGAATGTGTCCCTATGATGAGTAGTTGTGTACGGGTACATAAAGAAACATCCAGCTATGCAGTGGTTTGAAAATGAAATGAGAGGGATGCATCTCTTTACAAAGAGTGGATATAAGATTATGAAGAGCGGTCTTTTCTTTTTTCATGAAGAATGGACTAAAAGAGAAACTAGATCTACTAAATTTGGACTAGAGGAAGTAAAAATAGCAAAGTTCTCTAAGTTTGAAACAAAAAAAATATTTACCACAAAATGCACCAAAATAATAGTTAGCATAGTTGCTGCAAAAGTATTTTCCTACCTTCTGTGCTTGACTTTGTCATGTCAAGGAAACTTGGAGAAGAATTATATTTATGTGCTTCATTCTTCTTGAACTCTGCAAGTTGAAATTCGTAATTGAAATAGTACACACTCGGGACAATAACAGAGGAAAGACATCAGATAGATTAATAAAGATCAGCTTGAACTTTCTAACTCATATAAAACACATAAGGCCCATAATCTTACAATCAGAGACTCAATAATAGGAAATCATGTGTTTGTACAGTCCCTCATGAATTCATGCTGTGAACTTCATCATGTCAGAAACAGTGACCAAAGAAATAAACATATTATTGCACTTCACTGATATAGCAGGACAGAAATCATCTGACGAACCTCTGATAATCTTTTGTGATGGGCTTAGAGTACTTGTCAATGGTATCCTTTTCCCCAGATTAGATTTCCTATTATCTGGGGGAAAAGAAAGAAAATGTTGCAAAAAAGAAATATCATGTGCAGACTATAAAAATGAAGAACAACATCAAATCATAAACAACTGTGAAAGCCAAAAAGAAAAGAAAAAATGTTCAGGGATACCAGCAGCAGTTGATCTTTTTCCAGAATGCAATAGCCCAGATTCCTCAGGAACTTCCTTTTTCATCAGTTTAGTACTATTTAATATGGGTATAGGTTTGTAATCACCGTGAGGATCACCAATATCAACAAGGTAAGAATCAAATGCCAGTGTTTCGCCTGTTTTGACATCATTATCGTTCTTCAAAATCTTAACGCCTAACAGCTTCTCACAATCATCATAGAGCATTACCTGTATAAGAACCAGAACTTTTTATTGTGTTACACACAATTGCTTGATGATGTATTTTATGGTTTTACCAGACCCAGACCCTTCCTATTCAACCGCCAAGGGTAGTCCATACATCCCCTTCCAAACATATTTTATTTAGGTACCAGTAGACTCCTTGATAGTAGCACCAATATAACTATAGCAGCTTGAGAAGAATCCAGTATATAAAGGTAGTGAGTACATCAAATAATCAATAATCCACGCCACTAACACGTTTCTTTACATCTTCTATACATTCTGCTTCCAATACTATCGGCACTCACTGCTTATTTTGTTGGATCTTCTTTGCTTAAGATGCTACGTTACCTTACTGAAGTTTCATTTGCAAGCAGCTCATAATAGTTATATATATACTCATGCCCCAAATAACTACACAGATGGACCCAAAAACAAATCTTATGATATCGCTGCCAAGTTATCAAGTTTTTGCATAACTTAAGATTGGAAAGCAATTTGGATTAAGCGTGAGTAAAACAATACATGGAACTGAAATTGCACATAATTTACAGCTTAAATAAAACATATGAAGTCCAGACTCATTGTCAAAAGGGAGCAATGAGCACAGTGCTAATTCACACTCAGTGACGTAAATTCCCAGATCAGCCTCTGATTTTAAATCAAATGCGTATCACAACTCGCAAACAACTGGTTAATATGTTTTTTTCTCAAATTACTTGAAGCAGCACATAAATTACATCTTAATAAGACATACAAAGTCTAGGGAGCAATGAACACAGTGCTAATTCGCACTCACTGATGTAAAATTCCCAGAATGTCTTTGATTTTTTATCAATTTGTATCATAACTACCAAACAACTGGTTAATTTGTTTTTTTCTCAAATTACTTGAAACGGCACATAATTTTCATCTTAAATAAAGCATACAAAGTTCAGACTCATAGTTAAAAAGGAGCAATGAACACAATGCTAATTCGCACTCACCGACATAAATTTTCAGCTCTCAGCTCATCCGGTATCAACTCAAAGGGAATCATGTATTAACTCCCAAACAACTGGTTGATTTACAATTTTTTCCTCAAATTACTCAGAACGTGATATCTACCAAATTAGAATACTTAGAAGCTAAAATATGGTATTTCAACCAATTTCAAGATGTATAAACAGGCAAATGGATCTGAAAATGGAAAATTTAAGTACGGAAATATATAAACACACCTTGTGGCTGGAGGATTGAAGCTCTAAGAATCCATCTTGATAAACTTTTCGCTTCTGCTTAAGATGCTTTGTGTACGTAACGCTCCATTTCTTCTTCACATCTCCCATGTCCCCGACGGCCGAGGAGATAGCGATTCGGCGATTATTTTCTACCGGAATACGACGGATGATTCCAAAAACGTCGAGAGAAACGTGAGTTTGGTGCGAAAATTAGGCGGGAATTTTACAAGATATAGCTGAATATTCAAAATGTTAAATTTTTTTTGAGTGAATTTTACTTAATAGTATAGTTCAAAGTGAATTGATTTTTATCGCAAAAGTAAATTAATACAATAATATACTCCGTATAATTTCACATTATCGAGTCTGATAGAATATATATGATATCTCAGAGGTGAAATAGAGAGGTTGCAATAGACTCTCGATTCAAGACAAAATTAATTTTAAAAAATGTAATGGAAATAGAAAAGAAAATAAAAAAATAACATATAGTAGCAAAATAGTACTATTATAATAATAATTCTATAATCGAAATAGACAAAACAACACATAATAATCTAAATTAAAGAATAAGAAACTACAAAATTAGTATTACCCCTGCTAGTAACGGCAACAAGTCACTACACTCCTACCAATTAACTTTCTAGTCTAATTCGTGTCGTCCCAAAATTTATATCTAAGGTTATATTCTCAATAAGTTGTAACAGTCTCATGTCTTGTCTAATCGCCTCTCATCAATATTTTTTCGATCTATCTCTATCTCTTTTGAATCATTCCTTAATAAAATGCATAAAATTATTTTTTTACTGTACATTTTTTGTATTAATATTCATCACTAGATCAATTACAATGAGAAAAAATAAACTAAATTCTCGAGCTAAGAATGATAAAATGATAAAAAAATTATTACCGCTTTGAAGATGAGATTAAAAAAAACCCTTTAATATTTGATATTGTATTATTAGTTAGGGAGACATTAATAGCTCGATTGGTTGAGTATTTGAACTTTTACCTTATTGACGACTGACGAGAGTTCGATCCATCACATTGTAACATACATATTTTTTTCTTAAATTAGAGAGGAGATTAAAAACGAAGCAAAAACCAATTTCTTTCAAAGTTATTTATTTTTTCTCCTTTTCTCGTGTATAGATATTAATGAATAAATTGAAAAATCGAGAATATTGTCAAAAAGGGTAACGCAGAAACCAGTCGAGTACTGTATCATTTTATGGCTAATTAATTTAAATTTGACGAATTTTATAATAGGGAACATAACATATTTAAAATTTTCAAAAATCTGTAAATAAAGTTAACGAGAATATTTACAATTTTATAAAATCACGTGGTAATTTTTCTTAACTTTCTACTAACCGTAAACTGTAACTTCGAATATTTTCCCAATAAATTAAGGTTTAAACAATGGTAAATTTGTATAATCAAACCATCGCAAAAAAACTCTCTAAGTATTGATTTGGTATTATGTTATTTTTTTTCATCCCTATGTGATGAGTTTGCTTTAGCATGATTATTTTATTTTTTTAAAAAAGGACTTTAAAACTTATGGTTTAAAATAAATTATAAATATTTATGTGACTATAAATCATTCATTAAAGTAAAACAATCATTTTAAAATTAAATTGTTACTAAACATATAAATATGTTTTTCTTTTTAGAACTGACTAAAAAATAATGAGTCATATAAATTAAAATAGAGGGAGTATTAGTTTGGGTAATCATTAGTAGCTTAGTTGGTTAAATGATTGAACTTTCATCTTGTTGGCGAGAGTTCGATTCTCCACGTTGTAATATATTTTTTTCCTTAAATTAGAGAGGAGATTATGTAGTGGCGAATCGAACACTCACCAATAGGATGGGAGTTCAATCAGTTGACCAACTGAGCTACATGATTACCCGACATGAATAGGTTCAATATCTATTATATAATATAAACACACACACACACACACATATATATATATATAAAATTGATTTTTCGTCAAAAGAGTTTTAAATGAATGTTTGACTCTCTAGCTCCGCTCCTAAATAGAATAGTAAATAGCGTGAATATGTGATAATGAGTAGGCAAAAACTAATTTTCCCATTTAGTATTTATTTTTCCTCTTTTTCTCGTATATTGATTTTAATGAATAAATTTTAAAAAAAAGGAGAATATTATCAAAAGGCTAATATAAACCATCGTCAACTAATTAATTCAGATTCAGTTGGAAGAATTTTCTAACAAGACAATAACATATTTAGAATTTTCCAAGTCTCTAAATAAAGATAAGAGAATATTTATAATTCTACAAAAATCGTGTGGCAGTTTTTCTTAAACAGTAAAATGTAACTTTCAAATATTTTTTCCCAGTAAATTTGTGAAATTAAATAATTGTATAACAAATGACTTTGTATATTAATAATTAAAGCATTCAATAAGTTGGACAAAAAGGAAAAGGTATAAGTTCGCCGGGAATATTGAAATTCAACGATTAGCTCCACCGGCGGCGGTTTCACGACACCGAAACATGGCGATGCAAGCCGGCGTCGCCACTTCCAAAGTACTCATACTCGTCGGCGCAGGTGATTTCTCTGAATATATATAGAGTTCATCAGTTTATATTCCGTTTATAGTTGTTTTACTTTAGAGTAGTCAATGAAAAGGAAGGAAGGAAGGAAGAAAGATTCGTTTTGCTTCTGAAGCTCGAGGAAATTAGCTTTGTTTAGCTGATAATTTGGATATTGGAACCTTGATCTAACAGAAAGTGATTGTTTGAGTAATTTTATTAGTAGTAATGGATAAATAACTATGCCTCAATCCCAGATAGTTAAGGTGGACTATATGAATCCTCTATATTCAGTCTGCTTTGTTAAGTTCCTACAGTATTCAGAGAACTCAGTATAGGCTTATTTTACATTGGTCGTTAAACTAGTATCCAAAACTTCCTTTATATCCAGAAATTTGGAGAAAAAATATTCAGGAATTTGTCAAAGGGTTTGCAAATTTTCTCCTCAGTGTGTTGAGAGTGTGCAATGTTAAATATACACTCATAATAGCTAATGTTTAACCTTGAGGCTTGAGGGATTTAGAGGGGGAAGAAGGGGAGAGGGTGCTTAATTGAAGTAAGAGCTGAGCCCCCTTCCCCTACATGGCTGGGAACGAGAATGGAAAGCAGATTGAGTTGTGGTCAATTCGTTGGACACAGACACGAACTCTTCTGTCGTGTTGCATTTCCTTTGGTGGACCGAACCCCTCCCTTCTATGGATTTACTTTTAATACTACCCTAGAGCAGAAATTTTATTAGGACACAGACACATGATATTGGATGTTGGGGGAGAAAGCAGTCTTGGATTATTGGCATCTTCAAGTTTTGTTGCCGTTCGAATCTGAGTTAATAGTTCCTTCAAATATCTATAGGTTCTTCCTTTGGGGGAAGACTAATTTGGTTGTGGTGTAGGTTTGACTGGGTCAGTAATATTGAAAAGTGGACGATTATCTGATCTGATCTCGCAGCTTCAGGAGGTGATAAATGGCGTGAATGCAGCTGAGACATCTCCTGGTAAATATGACACTGCTCTTCTAGCAGCTCAGGTATTACATTTGTCTTTTTGTTAGTGAATTACATTTATCTCGTGCTTATCAAAGTAGATTCGTCGGTTGTTTTGAAGGAAAAGAAGATAAAGGTAAAAAACATACAATTTTATTCAAGACATTGTCATATGCTACTTCAGATTTAGTGGCACAAGGTAGAGAGGGGAAATAATCAAAAGGGTTCGGGGAAGCCGGTTGGCCATGTCACAATGTTTATCATAAAATATACTTTGAAGCTCATTGGTACCATCTTCATTCCCTTCAAATAGAAGAAGAGGATATTATTATGTTGACCTAAAATAAATAAATAAGAGTGTCTTTTGTGTAATAGTTTAAGGTTTTAATGAGGTAGTCACACAAATTCAACATGGTAGCATAGTATGTGACATCCTTGGTTTGAGTCTCATCTCTATCCATCAGCGAAAAAATATTTATACGCTCGTGACTCAAGAATTTTTTTTTAGAAAAGAGGGCGTATTGACAACCTTGATAAATAAAAGTATTTCATTTCTAATGATTTAAGCTTTTAGACGAGCTAGTCAGTGGTTGTTAAGAAAATGGACATTGCACCTAACTCAACCCCTAAAGCTAACTCAAGAGGTGAGGATTGTGCTAAGACTATATAAAGAGTCCAAATTTCCTTCCCATTGCAGATGTGGGACTCTTCGTCTTCACACACACATCCCTCACGCCCAAGGCTAGACGTTTGGAGTGTGGACAATTTTATATGGGGGTCCAATATTGGTAAACCATGACTTAGGATGGGATGAGCTCTGATACCATGTTAAAAAAATGGACATTGGGCCTAACTCATCCCTAAAAGCTTGCTCAAGAGTTGAGCATTATCCAAGACCGTATAAAAGGTCCAAATTCCCTTCCCAGTGATGTGGGACTCTTCACAATGGTCAATACAATTCAACAACTTTGAAGCATTACTCTTGCCAAAATATGTTTCATCAATGAACTTGACTTTTGCGCTTTAATGTGCATGGCATTTGTATGTAGCATTAATACTAAAATTGGGTCAGTTATATGAATCTTCTATGTATATACTTATCCAATGAAGAAGGAAGTGGCAAGGCAGAGCTTCTTGTATATGTTAATGTGATGTTACAAATTAACAAGTACATGTTTCCTATGTAACTCCACTTGTTACCTGATCCAAGCCTTTCTTGGTTCTGATATTGCCTTTAGATTCGACAATTAGCACAAGAGATCCGGGAGATGAGCATATCAAATCCAATTACTATTTTCAATAAGGATTCTTCCTCCAGTGGTATGTTTTTGTCTTTTTATGTTCACTTTACATTGTGTCTCCCATCTTTGTGCCTGTGCTGATTTCTCTAGAATGGAGACAGCAATTTCTTAAATGGACCCGGATAATTAAGTTTTGAATTATGTAATGCCTCTCCAATTAAGATGCCTTTTTTCAACATGAAAGTGAAAGTTCTTTGACCCCAGTTTGTTTGTAGTCTTCCCAAGTCAAGAAGCATATTTCCTAAGTTTCTGTTGCCCTTTCTTCAATATTGCTCTTGTTTATTACTTATCAAAGCGCACAACTGCCCCTGTTGGGGCTAGAATACTAGTGACGTAAATACCCTACTTGTCCTTTATTGATGGATGATCCAGTTGAAGTAGAGCTGACATGGTTATGAGCCTTTGCTTTTTTAGGGAGCTATGGTTCTTACATTCTTCCAGCTGCTGCAGTTGGGGCAATGGGATATTGTTACATGAAGTGGAAGGCAAGTATTCCCTGCTGCAGTTTATATCGATTGACACCCCTAGGATATTTCGTTATATGTTTGTTATAAATCTTATATGCTCTTACTAATCCTCCACAGGGTTGGTCATTTTCCGATGTAATGTATGTGACAAAGCATAATATGGCTAATGCTGTTGCATCTGTGTCTAAGCAGTTGGAGAACGTATCTGATGCATTGGCTGTGAGTCAAGATTTGTCAAGAGTTTCCTGGATTATCTGTGTAATATATGCTAATAGCTATTCTCATACTTTTTTCACTGATATTTCTTTTGTAGTCTACAAGAAGACATTTGACTAAGAGGCTGGAAAACTTGGACTGGAAGCTAGATGAGCAAATTGAGATATCAAACCTTATTACTAATGATGTAAGGAGAACAACATTTCTTCCCATTCTCCTTTTAACATTGATGTATTAGGAAGGATTCTTTTATCTTATGTGAGAAGTAGTTTCCTGTAACTCCTGTTTCCACACCTGCACACTAAAGGAAAAAAAATATTAAGTTTTGCCTCAGTTTTAATGAGAAAAAAATCACGAGGGGAATGAGGTAACAATCGAATTCTTCGTCAAAACTTGACAGACGTATAACAGAAAATTACTGGGAGAACTTGCCAATACGAGCTGAATTTTGTCTGTTGCTTGTAAAATTTGAGGCCAAAATTTTTATTTTTTTAAGGGTAACGGTTAAGGCCAGAAAATAATTATAGCTGATTTGCTTGAATATCTTAGTCATAGATTTTATGCATTGAGGCACTGGGATACTTTCTTTGTCGGTGCTCAACATCAGATGTTTCTTTATGCAGGTGAGAGATGTTAAGGCTAATCTAAATCAAATTGGTTTCGATATAAACTTAATCCATGAGATGGTGTCTGGATTGGTGAGTACGTTGCTTGACAAATTGTGTCAATATGGCATTGCTAGTAAAGATCCGTTGGCTAGTCATTTTGTAATCTTTCAGTTGTTGCTCAATTTGGCAGGAAGGGAAGATTGAGCTTCTTGAGAGTAACCAGGTGAATATCTATATATGTCTGCAACATACTTTTTGTCCCTTCTTCCTATGTTCTTTCTATTACTATTGCAGTTGCATCACAACTTGTGCTTGTTTAATATCCCCACCCCACAGGATGTGACTAATTCTGGTTTGTGGTACTTGTGCCTAGCTGCTGGGGGCATTAAGGATGTTCAAAATACTAAGGTTATTCAGGTATTTTTATTATGTTAATAGATGAAAGCCTTTTGAGTATTGTTGTCCTTCCTCTTTATTCACTTTCTTTCTCCCGTAAGGAATACAAGCAGCTACTTAAGGTTTTTCTTGTCTTTTCTCTGTTGCATTTTGAATGAGTGTTTGCATTTCCAATTAAGGCTGTGATCAACGGCGACGCCTGTGTCTTTTCCATTCTGCTGAACAATGACTTTCTCCTTTGGTGCTTGGCAAATTATCCTATAAGATTTACTTGAAATGACTTGGTTACTGACCTAAACCATAAAAACTGTAATTATGCTACTGCTAAGAAAAACTTAGGCTTCTTTCCATGATTTATGAAGATCATTTGATTGTAATCAGAACAAACACAATCTCTTGGAAATTTTGGTGTTTTTTTTTTTTTGGATAACCGAGAAATCCGTCTGTGACCCGCCCTTAGGACCAATCACAGCCTTCTAAACTCGGTTGATAATGGGCCCCACCCCTCTACCCTTCTCCACTTAAATACTAGGTTTCGCTTTGCATGGTGTGGGGCTTGAACCTGTGACCTAAGCCACAAATCCTCCACCTTTTGCCACTCGAGCTAGGCCTTGAGGGCAAAATTTTGGTGTTTGTTACTCGTATTTGTTGGCTATGCATTAAAATGGAACTGCAGTTTTGCTTGGTGGGAAAATATTCCATTTGTCCTTCACTATTCCTTTTTCAAAACATAAAGATGTATTCTTATTTTGGCTATTGGAATTTCGGAAAGGGCATCGAGGCGAAGCTGATAGAGCATTCAAAGGTGACTCCCAAGGAAAATTCTGTGAAGGTACATTGGCTCTCTTGAACCTGATTTACTGGATTTGATCGTCCATTCAATTGTTCATAATGTCTAATCATACAATGTATTGCAATTTAGGGGCTTGAATTCATTGTCGAATCTAATGATTCAAGTGTGCCACCAAAATCGGTTATGGATACAGAAGGAAAAGATATTATTGACAATTTTGCCAAAGGTCCAGTTGCTAGCAAAATGAGGATTCACAGATCTTATCCAGTTGGGTTGTCTTTAACAAGGAGCGTTCTGGGTCCAGGATTCTGATCTCAACTTTTCCTCTATTCGAAGTTGGAATACGTGGATGTGATTACCCGATTCATTTCGTTTATATTGATTCATGGTTGGTTGATTTGTGGCCTCCATGGTCACGTACAACATTATACAATACATACAAGGTTGTCTCTATTTTCCCTTCCTTTCAAATGTCATATAAAGCTGTATTTGAAACAAAACAGTATAATAAATGTATTTCATTTCGGTCATAGCCAAATTTGTCAATGGGTAACTTCAGGCTGACTACACTCATTTTTTGTTATTATATGTTGTTTCTTGTACTTCGATACACTCTATCCTTTCCAAACCTTACATAGGAGATTCTGGGTAGAGCGTGATCAAATTTGATTTTTTTTCCAGAAATAATTTTTTCATTGCACAGTTCACCAGTATGTTGGACATAATAAACCAGATGAAGCATCAGTTCATGCCAGTAGCTCATATTGAGAGTGCACTCATATCATCAGTGCTGACTAGTTTGAGATTGATCCATATTGTTGACTCCAACTAATTTGGATAAAAGCATATGTAGATGTAATCAGAAGCAACTATTAACAATCAAGAGCTAAGTTTAGGCCGAAAAAATAACAAAAATGTCTAGATCGATGATACAAATATGGGACATTCTTCGATAGCTCATACATCCTTTCTCTTCTTTGCAACATCTCTCAAATCAAGTAAAAAAGAAAGGACTAAAATATTCCGAGATAAATATATCTAAGATCTCTAAACAGTTTGAAGAAATTGAAATGTTGCCTCGTGAAACTATCTCTTCTTTCTACCTCCCTTGCCAGACTTTGAAGAACCAGCTGCAGAAGAGGCTGCAGGCTCCTGCTTCTTAGTCCTATTAGGATGTCTTCGAACCAACTCTGCAACATTGATCATCAGCTGTTTCCCTGCAATATACAACCCTAGAGAGTTAGCACCTGTTTCAATTATTAAGCTTTAGAAAGGAAAACAAGTTATAGGAGCTTGACAAAGAAAACGAGGAAATATCCCCAAATACCACCAAAACCATCAGTTAAAGCTCTGACTGTATCATACGTTCTTTTACCAACTAGACACTTGTGTGTGACTCGATTTCTTTCAAAACACAACGACGTATCTCATAATTGAAAACAACCCCCACACATGCACAAAGCCTCATATACTAGAGACTTATAAACCAAATAGAATCATGAAGAAAAACCAAGTCGATGAAAAAAAAAAGCATGTACAAGTGTATATGGTGCTCAACTGAATCCATCCAAAAATAATTAATACTAGTAGGGAGTTGCTTGGATACTCCTCCTTCACAACCAATTTAGAATATTAAGTCAAAAGAATTAAGAAAGCATTTCCCTATTCCTCGCATGAAAAACAGTCTTGCAAGATCTCTTTTTTTAAAAGTAAAACTGTAAGACTTAAAGGAACTTTAACCTTCGAGAATCTCCTTTCTTATGGGTAAATAATATATTGTATAAGATAGTTGCACTAAGCCAGTACAGCCTAAGAGAATTTTACAGAAAAATTAGAGTGTTGGAATGAATTGCGACCAAATAGAGATTGGGAGGATATAGAGAATTCATATACTCCACAAGTTTGTGGTTGAAACATAGTACGCTTGTTCTTTGTTGTCAACGAACATTTTGATGACGCAGTATATTTCAATTACACTACGTAGAGTGGCCCACGATAACATCAACTAAGAATGGTGGCTATAGCTTCATAAAAATGGTATAGAACAATTTTAGGTTATAGATAAATGGTATTCACTTCCATTTGAAATATTTAGCATTATCACCCATATGACTTTTTTCCACAGTTCAAGAACATAGACAATTTTCCATATAAATCAAACAAGCTCATTGTTTAAAGCTTAAAAGAGAATAATCAAAGTATGAAGTCACTCAACATGTTATGAAACTATAGTGCTTTGCAAAAAGCTTTAAGAAAATAGAGGATAGAACAATGCCCAAAAAAAGGGTGGGGTGGGTGGTGGAGATTTTCTTACGTGAAGGAATGACAGGATTGTAAGGGGTTCCATCTTCCCGCTTCAGCAAAACTCTCACTCTTCCTCTTTGCATGAAATCCCGTGGATATGCCTTATCAAGCTGTAACAACAGATTCAGAAAATAACTATAAGAATTTTTTTTTCAATCTTATATGTTCAGTGATTCAATACTTCAGAAAACATTAATAGAAACAATACAGCTCGCAAATTGTCATCTTTATTTTTTAAGGCACATCATGTCCTTAAGAGACTTACGGATGCTGCAGACATCACCACAATTAATTTACTTTGCACAAGTACACTTGTTTTTAAACAGCTTACCACTGATTTAAGGCACATCACGTCCTTAAGAGACTTAAATATGCTGCAGACATCACCACAATTAACTTATTTTGCACAAGTACAATTTGTCTTTAAACAGCTTACCACCTATTTCATTGGGAGCAATTAAATAAAAATACAACATTCTATTCAGAAATTTGCTCCTACAAGTAAATATTAACCCAACCAATCACACGGTGATAAACGCCATTACCAAAGTTCAGGAGATCTGGAGAACCTAGAAAGAGTGGTCGATCCCAGCTGTTATTCAAAATTCTAATCCCTGCACATTTCTTTACCCCCCATTTTTCTTTATCTTTTGTTGCCCTAAAGAAAAGAAAAACGAAATACAATGAAACCAAAGGATTCATATATATGATATTAACAAGTTGGGAACTTTGGATGAGGACTTAGTTGTTGTTACTACACTTGCATTAATTCCGTTGTTTGCCATAATCTGATTATTCTTTCTTTAATGACAATGGTATCTATCACAGCTTGCGTGCACCTTGACTAATTCCTACCGGCTGCCTCCCAACAACACAAGTAAGACTTAAACAGGTGGGAAAAAATCACCCTAGTATTTTTTTCTTTGCTGGAATTTGAATCTGAAACATGGTTCTCCCCCACTTCATTGAAAGCCACACATCTAGGCCACACCCTTGGGTAGTTAGTGCCCATAGTCTGATTATTCTAGATAGGTTTCTCTATGTTGTGTAGAAATGCGAGACTTAAGGAGTCTATCGAGCTCAACACAGCACTAATTTGCCTTTAAAGATGAACTATTTTAGCATTCCAATGAAATGAGCCTGCTTACGGCAGATAAATACAGACATTTATATCGATGACCTAACTATTTTGGGATCAATGCATAGTTGAGTCTTTGTTATACATATATCTTATCTTGCCCTATTATATAAGGTCAGGTACAAGTTCAAACTACATATACATAATCATAAATGATGAATATATAATCTTTGAATCAAGCAAAGCAAAAAAGTTGAAAAAACAAACCAAAATATAATCTTAGAAACAAGCAAAGCAAAAACTGCAAAAAATCAAACCTCAATTGCACAAGGAATTTTGAGGAAGTTGCAGCAATCACTAATCTCAGTACAAGTAGGGTTTTCACAAGCTTTCGTCACACAAATTCTTCTTCCTTCCGCTATCGTCTTTTTTGAATTTATATAAACTGGATACAGTATGTTCCACTTCTTGATGTTCTTAATTTCACCATCCATAATTAAGATCTCTACAAAACCCAAAAAAAAATTAAAAAAATTCAATCGATCGAAAAAAATAACTCTTAATCATGACAGAAAATTCTCACAAAAACAAGTAAATTAAACTATGATTACAATCAAATTTAACGTAAATCGATTAAAATGAGCAAAAATGTACCTTGATTAACGAGAAAAATGAAGATTGAAACAGTTGATCCGGTCGAATGAGAAAGGGGATTTGCGGAATTTCGGGTTTTGTTGGTATGTTGAAGACAGTTTGATTGGGCTGGGTTTTTTGTTGGGGTTTTTAGAGATGATTATGGGCTTTTTTGTATTTAAGTCCAGTTCTTCTATTTGAAATGTACTCCAACATGGTTATTTGTACTTTTGTCTGTATTTTGTGTTGGTCTTTAATTTTTATTCCTCGACGTTGACGTAAATAACTTTTTCGTGGAACACAAGTGTATCGCATGTAATGACCTTGCTAGGCATAAGTTCGATTTCAAAAAGTAAAAATAAAGATCAGCTCATTTGAAGGGGAAATGTGCGATGAGATGCTCCAACATTGCTTATGGGATATGAGTAGGGAAATTTCACAAATAGCCACTTGTAAGTCTATGTGATTGAAAAATAGCTATAGACATGAAATTAAAAATTTTAATGGTGAAACTCGTTGATATTGTCGTGAGATTTCACTTGTGAAATTTGAAGGTTCATGATAACGTGTATTCTTTTTCGTTCATTTGATTTAATTTCACTTCTTGACAGAAATTATATTTCACATAATTAACTCTAGTATATGGAAATCAGAGTTGCATATTAATTATTATAATCTTTCGTTTTACTTAGATAGAGGAGAGATTATATCTCACCATAAGTCTTTTTCTTTTGAGTTCCAATGATTTACCCTCTTTACGGTACAATATCGTTGGAGTTTTCAAACTCATCAAGTCAAGTAATCGTTAAGGTTCTAATTCAGAAACTACGATTTAAATTATGATCTCTTGACCTTTTCATGGTGTCCTTTTGGAGGTACTATTTTGAGTGTGCATACATAAAAGCAAAAAAGTTTCTTTTAGTATTTTTTATTTAAACAATATTTGTTAATTCAAATTGAATCAATAATGACCATTATGATATAGTTAAATATCTTTATCATTACTAACAATCATTTGTGTAAAATAATAAAGGGTCAAGTACCCATTCGAGTCCTTCAAAATTGTGTTTGCAATTTGTTGGTTTTAAGTTCTAACACTCAACTTGTCGCATATTTGGACAAATTAAGTAGTTGAACACTTTAACCAACTCCCACTAATTAAAGGAGTTTCTATTCGATCACCAATATTCATTTTCTGTTTCAATTAATTCAAATTCTTGAAACTCAATATCGAGATTTTTTATCAGATATTCTTTCAACAAGCTATATGTTCAATCATCAAGGCTTTTACGAAATTCCAAATTTCTCCTCTTGTAACTTTTGGGTATTTCAAATGTGGGAATCGTTTAAATAACACACATCCTATTGATATTATTTTGCGTTAATAGATGAGTGTGATAGATCATCATAATATACTCATAATTCAGTTCATTCAACTCAAATTCAAAAAGATCATGCATATGAGATATGCTTTATGGATCGAACAATCTTTTTAGAAGCATGCCTATTTCATTTTTAAGATTATAAAACTCAAATTTTTACGAATAATATTATAGATATATTTCTAAATGATCTGATACTTTAATTTATTTATTTTAAAAAAAATAAAGTATCACCCTATATATAATAAATTTTACTTTTAATTATTGTCATTGTTTCATAAACTCAGCCGCCAACTCCACTTTGTCATAAGACTCATGATTAACATAATTAGAAAAATGAAGATTCATAATCGACCACCCTTTTTACAAATAAATATGTTTGACTATAAAATTATATTCTGTCAAAAAAAAAAGCCAGCTTTCATAATAATAATAATAATAATAATAATAATAATAATAATAATAATAATAATAATAATAATAATAATAATAATGTGTCAAGTGATGTGGTGACGCACTATTAAAAGTTTAACCACTTTGATTAATTATTTATAATTAACAGCCGACTTCTCTAAGATTGCTTGATCTTTTTTATTAGAATTAATTAAATTAAATAGATCTTGATGTAAACTATAAAATTGTACTTACTTAATAAACAATACATGTGCCAAAATAAATATGAGAAAATTACTCAAAGACATTAAATCCTTATATATTTGGTTGATCAAATTTTCGAGAAAAATAAGTTTCTTAAAAATCAGGAAAATGACTTTTCTAATGAAAACATAGAAAATAAATTTCATACGTGACATTTCAATTTTTTGTTCAACTTCCCATCCCTTCATCCCTCGCTCCCTCCCGTTCAGTTTATACCATATTATTTTGCTACATTATATATAGACATCATTGAGATAATATTTTCTAATTATTTATAAAACACTGAAAAAATAATTATATTTCTATGAAGACATTTTTTTTCATACCAAACACACCCTAAAAAAATTAAAATACATCGCGATCATTGAGAAAAAAATGATATCATGTTTTAGGAATTTATTTAATAGTCAAGTTGAAATATATATATTGGTATAATATATATAATAATACGTATAGATAAGCATGGATTGCATAGACTTCTTCAATGAAAGCAAAATATTAATATGAACTAAGAGTTCCAAAATAAAGGGAGCTAGGGAGAAATTAAATTAAACAACATATAATATTATTTAATTTGAGATTTTTTTGAATAGTATGTTTTCTTCAGGAAGAAGTCATAAGAAGAATTTAATTTTGATTTTGATTTCTCAAAGTAGTTGGATGCCAATTTGACAACCATCAAATTTGATTCTTTTATAAATTCTTTAAAATCAAATTAAAAAAAAAAGATTATTTTATGGAAGATATATATTCTACCCCTACTTCTTGGTGGTCCTCCGATTGGTTGAAGTATATAAAATAGAATAATATGTATATAAAATAATTACATGTAATATATAAAATAATTTACACTACTATTTTATATTATTTTGTATAATACTATCTATTACTTCTTGATTATGTTTTAACATGACTATTTTATTACTGGGAAAAGGGTCAAAAATATCCCTTAACTTTGTTTTATTAGTTGACTTTACCCTCGCCGTTAAAATGAAGTTAATTTTACCCCTGCCGTTACTAATTTCACCAAATTTACCCCTCAATTGGATGGAAAACCCAAATCAACTAAAATTACCCAATTTCAAGTAAATGATCCGATTTTCTCTTTTAATCCGAACCCGACCCATTTATATCAAATTAGAACCCTAAACCCATCTCTCTAATCTTCTCCATCTCCTTCTTCCATTGAAACACATACTACTAAAATTGACAGCCAAGATTGACAGTGGGTTTCCTCCATGACCACATTCAATAGAGGAAGTATATGAAGAAGATTAGAGAGATTTAGCACACTAGTGTGGTCGGAGCTTGGAGCTCGTTCAATCATCGGATTTTGCTTTCCTGCGGGCAGATCTAAAACTATGTTATTGCTTGCTTGTTGAGCCTAGCCGGATATGAAGTTGTGGCTGTTGTTTTCGAGATTTGATTCTTGCCTGATTGTGTTGTTGGTTTGATCTGTTAGCGGTGCTTCAGTTGTTTTCCAATGGGGTTTTGGTCGGGGTTTTGTTGGTTGGTTGTTTGGAGGTCGGAGAACTGGTGGTCTGGTGGTCATTTGCTGGTTGTTTTAGCTTGGATAATGGAGGTCTGGGTTCTGGTGGGCTGAAGTGTGGTTTTACCACTGGATTTTGGCGTGGAGAGGGTGGTGTTTGAGAGTTGTTTCAGGTCGATTTTGCGGCTGTTTGAATGATTCCGGTGGTGGGTGGTTTGCTTACTGTTGTTCCAGCTTGGAACTGGCCGGAAATGGAGAAGAAAGGTCTTGTTGTCGTCACCGGAAAGTAAAGGAATATGGGTTTGTTGTTAATGTTTTCTGCTTGATGTCGTTTCTGGTTTTTGGGGGTTTTGAGTGGTGGTTTCAGGTGGTTGTTTTGGTGGTGTTTCGCCGGAAAACAGAGAAAATGAATGGGGATTGCCGGAGCTTGATTTGCGGTTTTAATTTGGTATAAATGGGTCGGGTTCGAATTAAAAAGAGAAAAAAATGGGTTATTTAATTGAAATTGGGTAATTTTAGTTGATTTGGGTTTTCCATCCAATTGAGGGGTAAATTTGGTGAAATTAGTAACAGGAGGGGTAAAATTAACTTCATTTTAACGGCGAGGGTAAAGTCAACTAATAAAATAAAGTTGAGGGGTATTTTTGACCCTTTTCCCTTTATTACTATATTTTTTTCTTGTACTTGATTTTGTTACTATGTTTTAGTTAAGTCGAAGGTCTATATAAAAAATAATCAACTCTCTATCTTCACGAGGTAGGGATGGACTACATACACATTACTCTTCTCAAACTACACTTCTGAAATTACATTGAGCATGTTATTTAGGTTGTTTATATATATTGACTTTTAAAGAAGAAAAAACGAAATAAAAAACGTCAAATTGCTATGCCCACTAACCCACTGTTATTTACACCATGTCTTTTTTTGTGAAAATATATTCACATTGCTTTATCAATTTCTTAAAAAATTCTGTAGCATGATCTTGTTAAATATTTTTTAGCTATATAATCTCGTCGTGCCTACTTGTTAATTTATATTCATTTTGGATCGAAGTTGGAACATATCTTGATTAAGTATTATAATTTATTTTATACATTTTAGCAAATTTTATTCTGAAAAAGACGAAATCAGTGCATTTTAGTCTTAATTTGGATATAAAAAATAGTTTTGTAACTATCGTGATACTTGATAAAGTCTAGCAAATTTTTCTTTACAAATTAAAAGATAATTTAAGTAATTTAATTTGATGCATGCAATTAGGTAAAAGTTGATCGACTAATCATGAAATTATTCCAAATCGAACGCCTAATGCAGAAAATTACTAATTGCAAATAATGCAAGTCTTAGCTGATACTTTTATTCGTAAAATCAATAGAGATATATATAAACTGACTCGATCATAGTAGTTATTTAAAAATAAAATAAAATTGCAAAGTCTTTTCTTATACTTCATAGAACTTGTCTTGTCTCAAATGATATATTCTTTTCAATCATAAATGGTTATGCTAAGAATCAAAACCTCCAATTTTTCTGATTAATAAGCAAAAAACCAATATATAATAAGAAATACTATTGCAAGAGATATTGTAGTCAAATATTATTATTTTTGTTATTATAATTGTGAATTTGATCTTAAGTTATAGACAAAAAATCTAGAGACACATATTTTGTGGTCCTATTGTGTTTTTGGCAATTATCATATATGTCTTAAGTTCCCAAAACAAGACAAATAATTGGTGGTAGGCCTCCTTTTTGGAAAGTAAATTTGAAAATGACAAATAAGTTGTCCGTATAAACTGGAAATTATGTCACGGACAACTAATTTTTGTTGTACAATGTGCAAATTGCAATAACAGCACATAATAAATTAAAGAAAAAAAAGGGGATATAATACTGTTATCAATGAAAATAGTCAAGAGGCCACAATGAAGAATACATGAATGACTATGATGCATGGATTGGATAAAGAGGAAGTAAATAAATCAGTAGTATAATTATGGACAAAGCTATAATCTTATATACGAATTTTGAGATCAATAATTTTTATTTAGACTCTACATTTATATAAGAAAATATCATTATATGTGTAAATATCTAATTGCGAGCTCAATAACTAAGTTCAATGGCAAATTCATACTAACCCATGATTAAGCTTCAAATTGTAATTCTACTTCTGATAATATTTCATTTGTTTTAATTTGACTGATAGTTTAACTCGGGACGATATTTAAGAAATTATTAAACAGTTTATATTGCCTATCTATGTTTGTGTGACTACAAGAGTTTCTCATTAAAAACATATAAAAATGTGTCGTACTTTTTTAAATGAATGAACAAGAATAGTATCTTGAGGAAAATTGAAATATATAAGAAAAGGCTAAATATTTTATGAAAGAACGGAGAATCCTTGAAGTAGAAAAAACAAAAAGATAAGAGAAACGAGGAAATCAGATATCTTTGAACACAACTATATGGTGTATGGTATCGACAGAAGGAGAGGGTTTATTCCTCAAACACGAAGGCCGCCAATATTGAATACTATGAATTTCATGAATTATCTCGTAATAAAATCAGTTGTTGTTGAATGTTGATACCTCCTTCTCAATCGATTTCAACCATTTAATTTTTCCTATTCATTGTACAACATTATTTATTATTTCCCTTTTATGTACTCTAATTCATATCACACATAATTTGCTAACTTTGCAAATGTGTCATCCACCTTACTTCTTGGCTAATTTCATTTTAATTTATAACAAACAAAGCGGAATATAATCTACATATTAACCTCTCTTATTATAATTTTTAATCTTTTTGGCCACTGAGGAAACATAGTAATTAATTAACTTACTGTCACTATAATGCTCACAACACTTTCTTCTTAATTTGTATGTATTATTAGAATTATTTCTAATTTCAAAAGCTTATATATGCTAGTGAACTTTAATTTCATAATTAGTCAATATTTTTCAGCCTAAGAAAGTGATTACTTTCTTATATAAATTTCACCAGTTGAGTTTTCATTCAATTAATTAATTAATTAATTAGCTTACTGGTGGAGAAGGGGAGGCTTCAACTGTAAATGGCCACAACATAATTATTTTTGGAATTTAACTGGAAATTTCGTGCTTCTAGAAAGTGCGTAAGAAGAAAATTGGAAGGTAGTCCAATAAAGATAACATTTCATTACCAACCTCGATTGTACGTGCAGTAATGAGATTGTTTCATTCTTAATCAGATGTTTTAATTTCGAGCTTTGAGAATGCTAGGTATTTAAAATTATTTGATAAAAACTTTATGTTATATACAAGATGTTTTTTTTATTTGTCATGTACATATAGAGAGATTATGATTTTTCTTTCTATCCAAAATGAGATCATTACCATCAACACCTTTTTCACGCCCCTCGAATCAATATATTCTTTTATATAGGGTTTTGCCATTTAATTTGAAGCGTGACATACAAGAATCAAGAGCATATTTATAAATAATAATAGGAAAAATTACATAAGTGAAGGTTTTTTATTTAATAATTACCACTTTTAAGTATACTTTTAATTTATTACCATTTTTGTCAACTTTTAGCAATACTTACTTAAACAATTTTGTTCTTCAAAAAGTGTTGCCATTCGCAACTTTTAGCAGTACTGTCATTCAATCAAATTGTTATATATGGTTAAAAGAGTAATGTTGACAAATGTCGTGAATATTTTTTTAAAAATGTACATGCAAGTAATTTTCCCTTTATAATATCTTAATGGTTAAAGACCCAACATCTAACAATTTTAACCTTGATATTATATTAAACTAAACCTCAAAGGAAGAAATATTGTTCAAATCTAATGTGATTCTCATCAACAAATAGAAAAAAGAAAGATATATCATAATATAATTAAAATATATTTAATTATAAAAAAAATCATTTATTTTATTTTATTTTATTTATACATAGAGGCATCGATGTGTGTGACTCTTATGTACTAGTACTACTATAAAAAATCTAAAGTTTATAAGGATAAGGGCGTCCATTCCTTATCGAGGATGGGCTACACAGATAATAAGTTTTTGGTTTGTTGTAATTAAATGACAAAATAAAAAGGGACAATTTTATTTAGTTGAAGATGATGTAACCTCTTTTTCAAGTTTCAACAAGTTTGTGATTAATCTCCACTCTTCCTCAAATAGTATTTTTTATATTAACAAATGTTTTTCACCTTTTTATACATCACATAACATGTTTAATTTGTTTATTTATATTGGCTTCTTTTTATTCTTTTTGTCTTTTATCTCCACAATTATTGTGATTTGCAATGAGTAATGGCAAACCTCTCGATCGTAATTCAGGAACGAAATCAAAAATTTCGTTAGTAATATTTATAAATTTTAATATATATAATATAGTTTTTGATAAATAATATTTGAATTAATCACCTTTTTAACTTTATGTGATAAATTAACTATTTATTGCATTTTAGATTTTCTCTTATTTTAGATTTTCTCTTATAAGTTATACGATATAAATATCTTTAAATAAATAAAGTATCTAATTTAAACATGACAACAAGACTTAAATTTCATTCTTTTTTTTTTTTAAAAAAACATTTTATATTTGATATTTATAATAAAATTTTGATTAATTTAATTTATATAGCGTAAGGTTCATTAAAAAGAAAAATATGTTATTAGATAATTTTAATCTCGACTAGGTCATAGCTAGCTAGCTAGTACTTATATATGTAACTTTTTTAGAGACTCCCAAGTATTGAAACAACTCTCCTCAATTGTGATTTTAATATTATGTATAAGAAACTCGATGTTATAAAATATGAGAGAAACAATTTAAATACTTGTTTCTATTTTATCCTTTATGTATTATTAAAATTATTTATGTGATCTGATAACTTTTAATTTTATCGATCTTCTAAATAAATAGATACAAGTAGCAAGAAGTTGAATTTATTAAGGAAAAGTCACTTTCTTTTACATGGATTAATACTACTTAGGGTGCTAAAATTGAACAAGAGGCAAGTTGCAGAAGGATTAATGTTAGCTAAACAAACTTAAATCATCAATTAATTTTTCTAATTATTAAAGACGAATTCTTTCAACATCCATGGACCCATTATACATAATTAAAAAAAATACTTCCAAAAGATACACTTTATGTAAGCAACCAATTAGCTTTATAAACCGATTTCTAGTATACTCTAAAATTAAAAAATTACAAAAATTAGATTTATATTTGCTCCACATGATTGAGGCAGGCACTTAATTAATATAAATTTTTATTTAATCCATTGTTATGATGGTGTTGCAAGAAGGGTGCAATTTTGACAAATCTAACCTTGCCCAATACTAATTTTCAGTACAAAAAAAAATTTATTAGTGGGTATTATTGTCAATTGAATTTTTAAAAAAACGTAGTAGAAGTTAATCACCATCCATTAGCACTTAAGACAAATAAAGTAAGTTTAACGCTTTTTAACAAAACCAATTAAAACAAATCATTTCCTTAATCTAATGTTAATTAAGGGATCTACGACAGATTCCACTCATGATTTCATTAATTTTCTCGTCACTTGCTATTTTTTAAAACAAAGATTTAATTTAGAAAAAAAAAATATAAAAAAAAATATTAGACAATTTATGTTTGGATTTTACTGATTCAATAAATGTAAAGCTCATCTACTTTGTTTAAGATAATATCAAAAATAAAATAAAAAGTTTTTTACTTATTTGGCCATAAGCGGATCTAGTGAATAACTTATGGTTTATATGAATCAGTAGTTTTTGACTCGGATCGATCATGTATTTATATTAAAATTTTACTGTATAAATTATACATTTCAAACTTTATAATTTCAATAGTGTTGCGATGTGATTCTAAATTCACACTCATAAAATTTAATTTTGGATTCATCTCTAACTATGACTAGGTAAATAAAAACGAAAGAAAAATTTGTTGAAGAAAAATACATGTAAGCATAAACGTTTTTCCAATGTGATAGGCAAATGAGGTTCGACAAGTTTTTTCATGAATCAGTTTAGGCTATATATTTAGTCTAAATCAGTCAAACACTGTGCGGGTCATATACGATGAATCAATGAATTGACGGGTCATAATTTACATGTCCAAATTTAAATGAATTGGACATATTATATTATCATAAGCAAATTTTACTATCCATATTTATAATTAATTGACAAATAGAATATTGTACCTAAAAGACCAAAATGAATATGTAATCCACGAATGACAAACTATACATGATACGAAAAAGTACGTGAAGGAGAATTTCAACATAAATATTTCATTCCATAAAGTGAAGGGGAAAGGGAAAAAGAATAGGGAAAAGAGATTTAGAATATATTCGATGGCCTCCAAAAGAAGAAAGTTGGAAAAATATAAAGTCACCAATAAAAGTGGTAAGATAATGCTTCAAAAAATTCTAGATTTTGTAAAATGTAGAATTTATGTTATCATATGGACCCTCCCCTTTGTATTTTTTTTTTTTTAAATAAATTCATTTGATATTCTATATACATTTTAAATTCTGACTAATTTGATTTTGTATCGTAGAAGATATTAAAGGAATACTATTTTGATTTTGTATCACATAAGATATTAAAGAAAAATTGATTCAATTTTGCATTGCATAAAATATTACTGAAAGAAACACCCTCTATTAAAATAATTATATTTTTAGATGTAGAACATGAAAATTATAGTTAAGTGTAGAATAACCTATTCATTAATTACATGATTTCGCTAATTTTTGTATCTCTTTTAATTCATGTATTTATGCTTTTAACGTTTATTTTGATCTATAACTTTATAAATATATGATCTTTTCTGTTGTTAGAAATTAAATAAAAATGAGAATTATTGAAAATTAAATGTACGACGTTAAAGTTTTAATATACTATAAACAAATCATTTAAAAAACTCTGACCTCAATTCTTATTTTTCATTTTACTATTTTAGAATAATTACATTTTAAATTTCTTATAAAAATTATGTTCAAACCTGAAATTTATGGAAACAAAAAAATTAATGCAAGTCTAATTAGAGGCCAAATCAAAAGAAAACAAATCAAGTCAAATCTAATTTATTTTGGTTTCGTGTTAGCCTATCTTATATTATATTATATTTAACAAGAAGAATGAGAACTATAATAAGTAATAATCAAATTAAATGTACACCTCTAAAATTAGAAAGAAACAAAATAACACTAAGTCAAACTATTAATGAACCATTAACTAAAAACACTCATTATTTTAAATAAATATGTACTAGTAACATTTTTATTTATTTAAGACTCTATATTACAGAAATAAGTGATTGAAACTATACAAACCAGAATTTGAAGTGATCTTTTCTACTTATTTGCGTGAACTTTCCAACAACTAAGAAAAGTATAAAGGAAATGGTGGATTCCTTTGTAATTTTACTTTCTACAATGTGATAAAAGGCAATCTCCTTTTTATCTTAAATCCAAAGTATCGGTATGCAACTTTCAATATAGACAAACCTATATTAAGGAGAGCTTTGAGTGGATCGAGGGATAAATAAAAACTTAAAGCGTTGGATCGAGAGATAAATAAGAACTTAAAGTAGTAGTAATTGAATTCTAAATTCAATACTCATACATATCTAATGATTTTTTTTTTATACAAATCATTGTTTTAAGTATTATTATTAGGTTTGATAGAATTCATATTTGAATTTCAAGCTTTTGTCATTGCTAAGAATATATA
>JAJOOH010007045.1:0-50504 GCA_029582605.1 Solanum gracilifrons | reverse complement strand
TTCTTCTCCTTCTTCTCCTTCTTCTTCTTCTTCTTCTTCTTCTTCTTCTTCTTCTTCTTCTTCTTCTTCTTCTTCTTCTTCTTCTTCTTCTTCTTTTTCTGCTTTTTCTGCTTTTTCTGCTTTTTTCTGCTCTTCCTCCTCCTCCTTCTTCTTCTTCTCCTTTTCCTTCTTCTTGTTCTTCTCCTCCTCCTCCTCCTTCTCCTTCTTCTCCTCCTCCTCCTTCTCCTTCTTTTCCTCCTTCTTCTTCTCCTCTTTCTCCTTCTCCTTCTCCTTCTCATTCTCCTCCTCCTCCTCCTCTTCCCGCTCCCATCCCCCTTCCGCCTCCCCTTCCCCCTACCCCTCCTCCTCCTTCCACCCACTCTTTCTCCTCCTCTTCCTCCTCCTCCTCCCGCTCCCGCCTCCCTCTTACCCTTCCTCTTCCTCCTCCTCCTTCTTCCACCCATCACTATATTTTATTTTTTTAAACTAGCCACCAAAAATATGTCATTAACATCAATTTCTTTAACCCCCTCCCCCTCCTTCTCCTCCTTCTCCTTCTTCTTCTTCTTCCTCTTCCACCCATCACTATATTTTATTTTTTAAAACCAACCACCAAAAAGATGTCATTAACATAAATTTCTTTAACCTGTCTTCTTCTGTTGCTTTCTTCAATTATTTTTTGGTGATGTAAGAGATTTCATTTTTAGTGTAAAGGATTAGAAAAATCAAGTATGGTGGAGGTGATGAAATCGGTAAGAAGAAAAATATAATTTATGGAGAAATTAAGTTGTATAGAATTGTGATTAAATATAAAAAATAACAAGAGGATAGTTGATGGGGTGTGAATAAGAAGAGGCGTGGAGAATTTATCATAGTAGCTTATTTTAATTTTAGCCACATTAGCTTTTGGAGAGAAATTGTAAAACAGAAAGTATACACTTACTATACAGTATATCTTACCTATACATGAGTTATATATTGACTATACAATATATCTTATATGTACATGATTGATACATTGACTATACATACTGATACACTCAAAAAATAGAATATACCTTAACTAAACATGACCAAGACACTGACTATTCAATCTTGATCAACTCAAAATCACTTCTAACAAGTCCAAAAATTTAGATATGAAAAGTTCTCGATGTTTCAAGTTCTTTGATATATAGTTCGCTCGAAACGATTCATGTTTAATGTACATTGATTTTTTTTTAAAAAAAGACAAAGAAGACCAACGAAGACGAAGACACTTATTTGCGAAAAATCACCTCTATATAGTTCCAAAATTAAGATATGAAATCATCTCGATAATTTGAGTCTTCTTATATGTAATCGGTCCAAAGGATTCATGTTTTCAGTACGTCTAATTGTTTTGTGAAAAAAGAGAAGATGAGGAAGAAAATAAGAATGACAAAGAAAGCTATTAATGGTGATGGAGGAAGATGTATTTGGTCAATTTCTATAACATTGAAAATTGGGCCATCTTTTTGTTAAATGCATGAAAGAGCCGAATGACTACTTTGCCTAATTACTCTATAAATAAATTTACTTTTAAGTAGTAAAGGTGTGAAATAGACCGTTATGATTATTCGACTTTTTGGGACAAATTCAGGGGAAAATCTTTCCCTTTTCCTATAAAAAATATTGTCAAGTTTGTTAGGCATGGTAATTGATTTACATAATTAAATTCATGTGTTGAAATGATATCTGAGTCTTATATTTAACTATTATGTCGCTTGAATTGGATCAATATTTAAAAATTTGGTATTTTATCATTTCAAATTTATTGCCGCTCATCAAAAACATATAGAACATTAGTTATATCATTTAAAAAAACTTGTACTAATAAGCATGGGATACACGTGAAACTAGAGACTAGGGTATATATATATGTGTGTGTGTGTATGTGTATATGTGTAATTAAAATAATTCACCAATCGATATCAATCCCATTCACCCGCATATGAGGTCATAATTTTTTTATTTTATTCAAAGGGAGATACAACTTTCAATAAGAGTATAATATACCCAAAAATATTTGGTTGTAAAATAATATCATGTAAACAAAATAATTTTTTGTCTGTGCATGTTAAAAGAGGCCTTCATGGATTTTATGGTTGGGGTCCTCGACATCGAGTGAGTGGACTACAACCACGCTGGTATGATGTTTCTGGTTCTCCTAAATGGCATTTGACATTGTTTCCACTTTTGCGATCACATGGTATGTGATTCTCTCCTATGGCGCCATAACTAATTTCCCTGACACCTTCAGAAACTTCTGCAAAAAATGTAAATGAAATTAGAATAAGCAGAACTATTGTTTTTGACATGGTTATTTCCTAATTCTTCGTGATAAAATAAAGAATGTTTATTATTTTAATTGATTAAGGAAAGAGATATCTTGGTTTATATAAGAAATAACTATATATTTTGTAATCTCCTGTGAGTAGTTTGCTAATTTTAAGGTCTAACATAAGAAAATTGGTGGAGTACATCATTTTACCATACAATTTAAAACCATCCTTAAGAGGTATTTCAAAGAGTTCGGCAATGTAGTTAAGATTAACCATTGACGTATTTGAACATTAATAACTCTCTAAATTATTATTGATCGGACCATGAAATATTATTATTTTGTAAAAATATTATTTAAAGATTATTTTTGAGATTCAATGAAGGTTAATTTTGAATAAATCGTCCAATGGAGGAAGCCTCAAGGAATTTAAATGAGCTCTCTTCTAAAAATGACATTCGTGAATCTGAGGTCATGATTAATAATCTCAGGTACCATAATAAATGGATGTCAATAACTTGTTGAATTACCCATGTTCAAATGATACATGTACAGAGGTACAAAACTTAGAAGAAATTATTGATACTATAAAAAATGTTGATGGTGAAGTTGATGATGATACAATATCATTAGAATCATCATACAATATCATTAGTGTCTAGAACTCTTCCAAATTTTATGTGCAATTCGAGAAAACAAACACTGAAACTTTTGGATGCAATTAAACAATTAGAGATGATCTTCAATTAGATTTAAATTTTAACTAAAAAAACAATGAAACACTCATATTACACTAAATTATCTTAGATATTTTTTTAATTTTAAAGAGTTATTAATTTGTAATAATAATGGGACCATATAATTGTATATGGGTCTTCTGAAAATATATTATCTTATTATTTTATCAAAATTGATGATTTTTTTGAACTTGTCCAAGTTGGGAGACGAGAAAAATAATATCTTAGAAAATTTATTAATTTACCGAATATTAATTTAGAGAGGTTCTTTTTAGGGATATGTCCTGAAAATTACATATCACATTCAAAATTTAATTTCTTTCAAGTCAGTACCTTTGACAATTTTATAACTAGTGTGAATTTGACATAAGTCTAGTCTGTAACATGTTCAGATATAGAATTCTCCAACACATGTGTTGAAAGGGAGAAACATAGAAGTTAGAATTAAGAATGGATAAGAATGTGTTAATTGGATACCCAATAAAAAAAAGGAAACGAAATGAGGTTTATTTTATTGCTCTAAAGAAAATAAGGTAATTGTTCACAAAAAAACGTCAAAATAGGACTATTTCATAAACCATGTTCCTAGAAATCAAATAGTTTATAGGAATAGAACAAATAAATAACGAATGGGTTAGTTGAAAATTTAATCGTTCAAGAATATTTAATAGGTAAGTCAGAATTGACGTTCCATTACATATAGGTACTAGGAGAAACATTACTAGCCATAATAAAATCTATTACCTTGAGTAGTGGGAGTGATGTTTAGAAAATTAGAGAATACTACATCAAGAATCTTTGAATATTTCAATACCAAAAGTTTTTAAGGAAAATATTAACACTCAAGAACATAAAAGTGTGACTAAAGTAGTAGTACTTAGTCGTAGTGGGAATCATAATGAAGACAATTTGTTATGCATTTTTTAGACAGTTTATTGCTAGAAATCCTGAAAAGAATTAGGCTATTGGAGGGTTTCATAGGGTTAATCAACGGATCTCTCAAGAACTAGTACATAATTGACCAAGTTACAACGAATCACTACTAGAGGAAGTTGCATAAGAAACAACTTGGTAAGATCATTTTGACAAGAAATTTGAAAAAATTGCTGTAAAAATTGTAAATGTATAATTAAGAGTCTAAGTGGGATATTGTCAAGATTTATAATATTAACCATGTGTTAATACATAGTACCCAAACAATTTTCAAGGCAAATCATCTAAGTGGAAGATAGTTAGAGTATATACTATATATTAACCATGCATTAAGATATAGTATGTTATAATAATTGTGATGGTTAAAAGTTTATGTGGGAGATTATTGGAATATATATACTATTAACCATGTATTTATATATAGTATTTATTATATATTAATTATTTATTCTATTTTAATGAAAGATCTAATAGATCATATATTTCTTTATGTTTATGCTTGCTTATGTAGTAGATAATTTAGTGTAAGTGTTTTAACTTATACATAGAGGATTAACTCATCGATAAAGAATAAATATTTTTGTTCACAATCTAAGATAGAAACTGGACAAGTCATCAATATGATTGTAGCACAAAATTAAATATAATTTATCTTAATTATTGGAATAGTGTAATGCAGACTTCTTGTGCTAGTGTATTTTGTATTTATCGAATGAGACTATGTGCTAGTGTATTTTGTATTTATCGAATGAGACTAAGTAGAGATCGATGTTTTTGACACACTCACAAAAGAAACTTCTCAGAACTGTTCAATGTACTTATATACTCAATTCTCATATAACTATTACGAGTTGTTTATATTAATTGTCAATTTGATCTATTAAAATTTTAGATCTTGAGATGGATCAAGAAGCCTGGTAGATTGGATTATAAATAACTAAGTACAACTAAACTAAACCTAACTGGACCTCCATAAGCCAAGAAGGTATACTCATGCGCAAATTTAAATAAAAACCTAACGGACCCCATAAGCCTGATATGTACACATCATAGCTAAAACTACTAAGAATGAAATATGACTAGTCTAGATCCAAGAAGCGTAAGCCAAGCCTCTCACCACAGATAACCAATAAAGGGATCGCCCAACTAAAAATTAACTATCAAGGGTGTTAGGCTGCCAATCTAAAGAGTAACCTCTCAGTGGCGTCAGTAATGGCCCCCCACCAAAAGAGTAAACTCCTAGGGGTATCAGATCGCCTATCTAAAGAATAAACTCCTACGGGCATGTCGACTCTGAAGAGGATAATATAAGACTGCTAATTTGGAAATAAAGGGCCGTGCAACAAAAAGTAAACTCCTGGGGGTATTAGAACGTTGAAGGAACTAATATGATCCTCATCAATACGGTCATGGAATGATGTCCACCCTTGAGTAATAATTACTACAACACTCCAAGCTTTAACCAACTCGGATCTTAAGTTTCCCAATAAAGCCCGAAACCTCAAATTTCACACGCGAGGCTGTAGAAAGAGGGAGAATGGATGGAAGGTCGGCACAACTAGGTCAATACCTAAATTAAGGCTCATTATATCAGACTCAACTCTACTACACCAATCTACAAGGATTTAAGTCGTCTGAATCAATGTTAGAGTAGAAACAAGGCCTAATGGCTCCAAATATCGCAAGTCTATGGCAAGCATTAATCTAAGACTAGACTAAGGCCAAACATGCTCAAATATATAACTACAAATAATTTTAACCATAAGATAATGATGATCACACAACCTAACTAGCATGCTCCTAATCCCAAAATTACCGAATAAGGCCTAAAACATGGTTTCTAAGTAATATAGCATGAACAACTAGGTACCCATCCCAAATTATCTCAAATCAATTTGAATTTACACATTCAAGCTCAATCTAGAGGAAGAAAAGTTGTAGCCTACCTTTAGGTTGACCACACGTGCTCCAAATCACCCTTCTAGAGCTTTTCCTTTTTGTACGACCTCAGAATGCTGCAACACTATCAAAAATAGAATCACACCATTAACACGGTCGTTCAGACACCAAAAACACTTAAAATAGAAATAAATTCAGAGTCAAATGGGAATCATGGTACCCACGTCGAAATTTCCAGAAAGGACTCCGTCAAAAGGTCCAATTCAGTCCCCCAAATATGGGTTGCAAATTAGAAAACAATTGAGGCTCAGTGTAATGACCCTCCAGGTCATTTCTGTGTCTTGCCTTCTGTGTGTCGTTTAGAGGGTTCTTGTAGCGACCCCAAGTCATTTATGACTTGCTGGGACTGACAGTTCGGTCACCTGGTCATTCGTTTGGTCTTGGTGCGAGTTTTTGTGTTTTGGAGCTTATGAACCTTGAACGATCATTTTCGATCAAAAGTTCAAGAAGATGACATTGGAATCCAATTCTGACGATTCCATCGGCTCCAGAAGGGTCATTTTAGGCTAGTAACATGGTCTACATTACTTCCGAGGTTTTCAGTGTGAGTCGGTGTGATTAGGCGTTTTAACTTTAAGTTTAAGTCTAAGTTTGACTTTGGTCAACATTCTGAGTAAACGCGCTCGGATGAGAATTCCATCAGTGCGGTTAGCTCCGGAATGTCGAGTTTGGTTTAGATTGACCCTTCTTTTGTGTCCCGAGATTTTCGATATCTTTCCGAGCCTTTTTGTGGTTTTTGACTTAAAATGACCTTTGGAAGTGGGACCCACTTTTTATCGAGATGACCTTTGATGGAAATTTTGACTACGCCGTTGAGTACGGAATATCGAATTTGGTATGGTTGCATATCTCGTTTGCGTGCACGGGGTTCCGAACGAGTTCGGAGCACCCCGTCGGTGTTTTTAGTTTTGGAAAAAATTGCAGCAAATCTGCTATTTAATGCAGAAAAACAGCAACCTTTTCCAAACCTTCAAATTCTCATAACTCTCTCATCTTTTGTCCGAATTAGGTGATTCGAAGTGCGGGAGCTTCGTATTTTTGGTGGCTTTGCCGTAGAGTGTTCGGAAGTTGTTGGGTGCACGTAGTTTGAGGTAATTTCGCGATTTACATGACTGCTGTTCCACTTTTTCGAGCCTTTGTTTTTGGCATTCTTGTTTTGGTCATATCTCTCTTATTTTAGCTCGGTTTTGGGTGATTTGAAGGCCTACGTGTTGAGAATTGTCGAGACTTCATCGTAGAGTGTTCAAAGAGTGCTGCGCACCTTTAAATTCTCATTTATTCCGAGTTTGGACTGCTGCTGCCTTCTTGTTTTTTAGTTGATTAAGTGTGGTTTCTTGCTTGTTGGTTTTTGCTATGTTTTGAGCCTCGAATTGTGTTCCATTTTGGAACATAAGTTTGGGGTGCTGTTTAGGGTCTCTTGATGGAGTCAAATTTGAACAGTTCGGTGCGGGTCCCATGATTCCCGTTTTGACTCCAAAATTGACCCGTCTCCGTTTGTTGTGATTTTGGTGTCTAAACGAATGTACTAATGTTGTGACATTATATTTGATAGAGTGACAGCGTTGAAAGGTCGTTCGGGAAGGAAAAACTCTGGTAAAGTGATTTGAAGAGCGTGCGATCGGGCTTAAGGTAGGCTACGGCTTCCTTTCTTTTAGATTGAGCTTAATTGTGTAAAAACATGCCGATTGGAGTGAATTGGGGGTGGGTACCAGTTTACTACCTTACTTTGATTGGATACCTCATGTTATGATCGATTGGCCACATTTCGGGTATAGTATTATGTTAACCATTTTAGTAGAGTTGCATGCTTATGTATGCCATGTATTGTATGCCTTGTTCATCCTTAACCGTAAGCATGATGTCCTTAGTCTAGGTTAGGCTAGCATTTGCCTTAGACTTATGACCCATGTGGTTTGGATAGCCTTGACTTGTTGCCGACGTCGTTCGGATGACTTAGCTCTTGTAGACTGGAATAGCAGACTTGAGTCTGATAGTTTGAGCCTTAGATTAGGCGTTATCGCTACTTGCTGCACTTCTGTATCTTCTCCCTTTCATTTTGCGATTCCGACGCATTCTCGAAGGTTTGGTGCATCACTCGAGGCGTGAGATTGAGATAGTATAGGCTTAGAGCCTTTTCTATGATGTCTTAGAGTGGACGGCGTTCCACGGTGGTTGTTGTTGGATTGAATCCTATTGGAGATACCATCACCCCCGGGGTTGTTCTTTCTAGCTGGGCTGGGAATGTATCGCTGGCTGGGTAGACGCGGTGATATCGGCGATCGCCCTCGGGCCTCTCTTTCTAGCTGGGCTGGGAGCTGACTGCATGGTAGGATGACTCGCGATATCTACCTCACTCACGGGTCCCTCTTTCTAACTAGGCTGGGAGTGGACTGTTTGGTTAGGCGCCCCTTAGGGTCACTCTTTGTAGCTGGGCTGGGAGTGCACTGCTGGCTGGGTGGAGTCTGATGGATTATCTTAGTTACTTTGGGCTGGGAGCCCGATTTTCTTCTTTCTCAGTAGACTTAGCTTTTCTGTGTACCTGTCGGGCTTATGGGGGTTCGTTCAGGTTTTATTTGAGCTTGCGCACGAGTGTACCTTCTGGGCATATGAGGTCCAGTTAGGTTTAGTTTAGTGTACTTAGTTTGTTTCTGGTATGCTAGTGTGCTTTCTTTTCTTATCCGCTTTGACCTCTCTGTGTCTAGATTCTATCCTTTCTTATTGTTTTTACCTTTTTTGCTCAGTCGGCCTATGATGCCTACTGAGTACCTGTTGTGTTGGTACTCATGCTACGCTCTGCATCTATTTCGTGATGCAGGTCCCAGTACCAGTTACCAGCGGTGATTAGTTCCAGCCTTCATTTGCAGCTGTGATTCGGAGACGAGGGCGAGCACCTGTCGTTTTGGGTTTGTTCGGTCTCCTTCTTTTGTTTTAGCTAGTCTTGTTGCCTTTGAGACACGCCCTGTTATGGTCCACTTCTGGGACTTGTACTCTTTATTAGATAGCTCTGTACTAGTGACTTCTAGGTTCTGGGAGGGATTTCTTTATATATTTATTTTGGGTTGCTTCCACCTTGTTATTCTTGTTTAGATTATTGTTATCGTTAGTTTCTGCTCTTTCGCTCATTGCTTGATGTTCTGGGTTACGGGTTGGCTTACCTATTGGTAGGGTATAGTAGGTGCCATCATGACTCGAGAAATCGGGTCGTGACACTCAGTTAAGCAAAATTCAACAAATGTATACAATTCACATCAAAAGAGGAATAACTAAGGTAAGGAAGCCCATAGGTACACGAATTAAACTGAACCTAAATGATCCTCAACAACTTCCAATCACCTCCCAACGTAGCTACAAGCTCCACAAACACCCAGGACTTTGAATCACTCAATTTGGAGTTCTTTCAAATGTAAAATTACCAAATTACTATAAACAAAAAGGGATAGTCGCATCAGGTCTTTTTTTTAAAAACCAGACCAATCTTCTCATCGCAATCGCCAGAAGATGGGTCGCTATCACGTCCCATTAAAGTTTTTATCCATGCTATCATGGAGGTAAGACCAGCAATTGCGATGACCAAGGATAGTCAGCGGGGGTCAACTCGTCATCATGATTGCGGCCAGAGGTTATGCTATCGCGGATCATAAAAGACAAGGCTTCGTGACCGCAACCAAGGGTCTTCCAAACTCAAAAGGGTAATTTGCCCCTATGCCACCTGATGCGTATCGTCTAATTTTGGCAAGTCTCAAATGTTTGAAGAGGTACTTGGAATTTATTTGGAACCTCGTGCATGCAAATAAGATAAATACAATTTGATATTTTGGACTCAATAGTGAAATCAAAACTTTCATCCTAGGTAGTCTAAAAAAGTTGGTCCCACACCCAAATCTCCATTTTAAGCCATAATCCACAAGGGAGCTCAAAATTAATCTGGAAGTCTTGGGATCCGCATGAAGGGTTGTTCTAGACTAAACTCGACATTTTGGAGCTAACTTAATTGGCATAATTCTCATCTGGGCATGTTTACCAAGAATGTTGATCAAGGTCAAACATAGGCAAAAAGTTAAAATGCCTAATCATACAAATTCACACCCAAAGCATCGGGAGCCATGCTGACAATGTCATTATACTTGGATGAACCTTTTAGAGCCGATGGAACATTCAAACTTGTATTTTGTGGTCGCCTCCAACATATGATTGAAATCAACTATTTAATGCTCAAAAGTTCCAAAACACAAAAATTTGCATAAAAACCAAATGAATGAGTAGGTGACAAAACTGTCAGTCCCAGCAAGTCATAAATGACTCGAGATAACTATAGGAACACTCTATACAACAAACAGAAGGCATTAACACAGAAAATGACCTAGAGGGTCATTTAGAACATCCAGTACTATAAGGTCATTCCTTTGTGAAAACAAGATTCTAGAAGTACCTAAAGGCTCAAACAAGTAGGAAAACTGGTCTCGCATCGCATGCTCAGTCTTCTAGGTAACCTTTTCAACTAGATGATGCCTCTGATGAACCTTCACCATAGGAATGGCTTGCAAATACAACCGTTGCATATCTCTTGCTAGAGTAGTAACTGGATCCGTCACAAAAGTCAAACGGACATCAAACTTAACCACATCATACCAGAGCACATAAGACTCATCAGGAACATACTGTTAACATCAAACTTGGAAAATCGGGTGAATAGCAGAAAATGCTTGAGGTAGAGACAACTCTGTAACATCTCGCTAAGTGAAAGATCTAGAATTAGAAAGAGCCATTTTTGGAAAGAATAAAAAATCTGGAAATTTGTTTAAGTTATGTTAAATTAGAGTTTTGGGTCAACTTCAAATGACCATAACTCCTAGATCAGGATGATTTAGGTGTGCTAAAAGATACCGTAGGAAATATCATTGGATTATATTTCCAACGCCACCGAGTTTACTCAATTTCGAGTTCGTATGAGGAAGATATGCCCATTGAAAGTCGGGCTGTCTAGATAAGGAAAGTCAAGACCGGATTTTAAGGGGTATTTTGGTGTTTTACATACCCACTTGATTTAATTCGTTTTTAGTAAATTAATTATGGTCAAAACTGAAAAGATTCAGTTTGCACAATTGAAAATTCATGCTAGGGCTTTAGAGAGAAGAACTCAAGAGAGAAGGGAAGAGGAAAATCAAGATTCATCGTCTTCGTAAGGAATTGATTATAGATTTCTTTAAGGATTTGATCCTACGAGATATGTGAGACTTTAACAACGTTGGGTTCGTTCAACCACATTCCAAACATGTTTATTTCAGCCTGAATTCATCCTAAAAAGATTGGAAGTTTGAATGTTCTTGATGGGTGTTCTTGAATTACTTTCATTCTTGAATTTGGGTTGAGATTGAGGAGTTCTTGAGAGTTTAATGTTGATTATTAGAGTTACTTTGAGTTAGATTCTTGTGTATATGTTTTGGGCACCTGAATCCAAAGAGATTTTGAGAAAGAGAATCGAATTTAGGCAAATTGGGGTTAGAAAATGAAGAAGGAAAAAGTTGGGCGAATCTGGAGACCTAGTCCGTGTCGCGGACCTGCCTCCCTATTTCACAGAAATATCTCCGCATCGCGGAGCGGTCACGGACTGTTCTACCTCAAAATTTATTTTATGACCAAATATTTAAATGCATCTCCGCGTCGCAGACTTGCTTCCAGACAGTGATTTCTTGATTGTTTCTCATGTTTAGCTATCTAAAAACACTCATAAACATAATGAGATCTTTCATATCACAAATCACAATCCTTGAATCCATAAATTCAATTCAAGGAAAGTTAAGAGTCAAGTCAAAAGAAGTTCATAGAGTCTTCCAAAAGGCTTTTACAAATATTTTAACTTTATTTTAAGGCATGAGTTTTGATTTGAGTACAGAGTAAGAGTTAAGTTCATTTCCTCAAAAGATTATACAAGAACAAAGTATTCCCAAGAGTTAAAATGTTTTCACATTTAAACAATAGAGGAAACACCGATTTTCAAGAGAGCCTTTGAGCTAGTTTTTGAGTAATTATCTCAAACCACAAAAAGTGTTTTTGTGTTTAAAACATATAAGTTGAGTATATTTTGGGAGTAATATTGAGCACTGATATGGGGACGAGTTCATAATAACTCAAGTCTCCATAAACCATGTAGCCATCGTGGATAGAAAAGGTCATACTTTTTAGATGATTCCTTAATACTTTTTAGCATAGACTAGTGGATCCACTTAGTTGAGGCGTTTTATATCACGGCAAGTTATAAGATAAATTTGGCAGCGCGGGCGAGACGCTATATCATCACATTAGCTCATAGTGATGGTTGTCGTTTAGAGAAACTCCCACAAAATTATATTTCTTTATTATATGAGTAAATTGAGTTGTTATTACTGTTTAAATGCTTTATATAAAATGCACCTTTACGGTTGCTTTATTTTGCATTTGAGTTGAGTATCCATGAGTTGATTAAAGCTAAGGTAAGTGTACCTTTCAGATTTATTTCAAGCTTATGTCTTGTTTAGTTTCCCCCTCCCATGCTCTTACATTCAATATACTGAGGCCACTCGGCATGCATATTTTCATGATGTAGATACAGGTAATCATGATCAGTATCCAGCGCCTCGTTGATCCATTCGAGCATTCAGAGTCATTTGGTGAGCCTCCTTGCTTTCCGGAGGATCCGTTTGGTTGTATTTTGTTTTATTGTTTTGTTTATCTTTATAAAGTTTCCTTCTAACTCGTTCTTGCGCATGTATTTCAGTTGATCATGCCTCCAAGAAGAGTCGTCCGAGGTCGTCCTGCTAGAAGGAATGTTGAGGAGCAAGGGGTACCTAATGCACCTGGAGTGTAACCCCAAGGGGAAGTCACCAATGCTAAGTTTAGGGAAGCGATCATAGTGTTAAGTCAAGCTGTGACCAACCAAGCTGGGCAGAGGGAGAACCGACATGAAGGAAATGATACTTCGAGGATTCGTGAGTTCTTGAGAATGAATCCTCCAAACTTCATTAGTTCAAGCACTACTGAGGATCCAAAAAGCTTTGTTGAGGAACTGCAAAATGCGTTTGAGGTTATGCACATTGCCGATTCTTAGTGAGTGGAACTAGCTGCATATCAACTAAAGAGTGTTGCTAGGACTTAGTTTGACCAGTGGAAGAAGAGTAGGGCTGAAGATGCACCGGTTTTGGGTTGGGCTGTGTTAGAGAGTGCTTTCTTGGGGCATTTCTTTCCCTGTGAACTGAGGGAAGCCAAGGTATGGGAATTCCTTACCCTTAAGCAAGATTCACTAAGTGTTCATGAGTACAACTTGAAGTTCACCCAACTTTCCCGATATGCTCTGGAGATGGTTGTTGATATGAGGAGTAGGATGAGTCTGTTTGTTGCTGGGTTGTCCCGTCTATCAAGCAAAGAGGGCAAGAGATCTATGCTAATAGGGGACATGGATATATCAAGGTTGATGGTTTATGTGCAGCAGGTTGAGGAAGACAAGCTGAGGGATAGGGACGAGTTTAGAAACAAGAAAGCTAAGACAGGGAATGAGTCCGGGCAACAAAGGAGTAGTGTGAACCGTTCTTCCTTTCAACAAAAGAAAAATGGACCTGCTCCATCATCTGCTAGTGCACCTGCACCCAGAAACAAAGGTAAGCACAATAGTCATAATTCACAGCAATTCAGAGCTAGACCTGCACAGTCTAAGGGTAGTGTGGCACAAAGAGGTAAATATGCTCCTGCATGTGCCAAGTGTGGTAGGAACCACCCAGGTAAGTGACGTGATAGCTCCACTGGTTGTTTCAAGTGTGGTCAAGAGGGTTACTTTATGAAAGAGTTCCCTAAGAACTGGCAAGGTAATGGGAATCAGGGCAATAAAGCCCAATCTTCATCAGTTTCTCCACCAGACAGGGTTGCACCTAGAGGAGATACTTCAGGTATTGGCGGAGGAGCAAACCGCATCTATGTTATCACTAGTCGCCAAGAGCAAGAGAATTCTCCAGATGTTCTCACTGGTATGATCAAAGTATTTACTCTTAATGTTTATGCTTTGCTAGACCTAAGAGAAAGTTTATATTTTGTGACTCCTTATGTTGCAATGAATTTTGATGTTCTTCCTGAGAAACTTTGTAACCCCTTTTGTGTTTCTACATCTGATGGGAAGTCTATTCTAGTTGAGCGAGTCTATCGTGATTGTACCATTTCCGTCAATCACAAGAGCACCATGGCTAATTTAGTTGAGTTAGACATGGTTGATTTTGATGTCATTTTGGGTATGGGCTAGCTTTATGCCTGTTATGCCTCCATTGATTATACAACTCAAGTTGTCAAGTTCTAGTTTCCTAATGAGCCATTTATAGAGTGGAGTAGCAGTTTAACAGTGCCTAAGGGTTGTTTTATTTAGTACCTTAAGGCGAGAAAGTTAGTTTCCAAGGGTTGTGTCTATCACTTAGTCCGAGTTAATAATTCTAGTGTTGAAACACCTCCTATTGAATCAGTTACAGTTGTGAGTGAGTTTCCAGAAGTCTTCCCAGATGCTATTCCCGGAGTCCATCCTGAGAGAGAAATAGAATTTGGTACAGATATTCTTCCTGATACTCGTCCTATATCTATTCCGCCATATAGGATGGCACCAACAGAGTTAAAAGAGTTAAAAGAGCAGTTGAAAAATCTCCTAAAGAAAGGTTTCATTCGACCAGGTGTCTCACTTTGGGGTGCTCCGGTCTTATTTGTGAAGAAGAAAGATGGTTCCCTTAGAATGTGTATATATTACTACCAGTTGAACAAGGTTACCATCGAGAATAAGTATTCTCTTCCGATAATTGATGATCTTTTCGATCAGCTTTAGGGTGCCACTTGTTTCTCTAAGATAGACCTCAGATCTGGCTACCATCAATTAAGAGTAAGGGAATATTATATTCCAAAGACAGCTTTCAGGACCCGTTATGGTCATTATGAGTTTCTGGTCATGTAGTTCGGTTTAACTAATGCGCTTGCAGCGTTCATGGACCTTATGAATAAAGTATTCAACCCTTATTTAGATATGTTTGTTATCATGTTCAGTGATGACATTCTAATCTATTCGAGGAATGAGGAAGATCATGCTAGTTAGTTCTCCAAGCTCAAAAGATAGAGAGTTGTATGCTAAGTTCTCTAAGTGTGAGTTTTGGCTTGAATCTGTGGCATTCTTAGGCCACATTGTTTCCGATGATGAAATTAGAATTGACACTCAGAAGATAGAGGTAGTACAAAATTGTCCTAGACCCACAACTCCAACAGATATTAGGAGTTTCTTGGGGTTGACTGGATATTATAGAAGGTTCGTGGAGGGGTTCTCATCTATTTCGTTCCTTTTGACCAAGTTGACTCAGAAAATAGTGAAGTTTCAACGGTCTGAAGCTTGTGAGAAAAGCTTTCAGGAATTGAAAAAGAGGTTGACTACTGCCCCAGTATTGACCTTACTAGAAGGTACACAAGGCTTTGTTGTATATTGTGATGTATCTAGAGTTGGTTTGGGTTGTGCATTAATGCAGAATGGCAAAGGTATAACTTATGCCTCCAGACAATTGAAAGTTCACGAGAAGAATTATCCAACCCATGATCTAGAGTTTGCTGCCATAGTATTTGCTTTAAAAATATGGTGTCATTATTTGTATGGTGTTCATGTTGATGTATTCACCGATCACCAGAGTCTTCAGTATTTGTTTAGTCAGAAAGAGCTTAATCGAAGACAACGAAGGTGGTTAGAGCTACTCAAGGATTATGACATTAGTATTCTTAATCACCCAAGTAAGGCTAATGTTGTTGTTGATGCCTTGAGTAGATTGTCTATGGGTAGTACCGCCCATTTTGAGGAACATAAGAAAGAGTTAGCGAAAGAGATGCATAGGCTCACACGATTGGGAGTTCTACTAATGGATTCCACAGAATAAGGAATAGTGGTGATGAATGGGGCTGAATCATCATTAGTGTCAGAAGTAAAAGAGAAAAAAGACCAAGATCCTAGTTTGCTTGAATGGAAGGCAAATGTTCATAAGCAAAAAATAATGTCTTTTGAACAAGGGGGAGATGGCGTATTGAGGTATCAAGGTAGGTTGTGTGTACCAAGGGTGGTTGAAGTCCAAGAGAGGATCATGGAGTAAGCTCATAGCTCCAGATATTCCATTCATCCAGGTTCCACAAAGATGTATCGTGACTTGAGAAAAGTTTATTGGTGGAGTAGTATGAAGAAAGGCATTGCAGAGTTTGTTGCTAAGTGGCCGAATTGCCAACAAGTTAAGGTAGATCATCAAAGGCCCGGTGGTATGACTCAAAATGTAGAGATTCCAGAATGAAAGTGGGAGATGATCAATATGGACTTCATTACTGGGTTGCCATGGTCTCGCATGCAACATGATCCTATTTGGGTGATTGTTGATAGAATGACAAAATCAGCCCACTTTTTATCGGTAAAGACTACCTATTCAATAGAGGATTATGCCAAGTTATACATTCAAGAGGTAGTAAGGCTTCATGGGGACCCTGTTTCAATTATATCAGATAGAGGTGCACAATTTACTGCACAATTCTGGAAATATTTTCAGAAAGGCTTGGGTTCAAAGGTGACCTTAAGTATTGCTTTTTATCCTAAGACAGATAGTCAAGCAGAGCGCACTATTTAGACTTTAGAAGATATGTTGAGGTCTTGCGTGATCGAGTTTAAGGGTAATTGGGATGATTACCTACCTCTCATTGAGTTCGCCTACAACAATAGTTCCCACTATAGCATCCAAATGGCTCTGTATAAAGCTCTTTATGGGAGAAGGTGCAGATCTCCAATTGGATGGTTTGATGTTGGTGAAGCTGGGTTGATAGGACTAGACATAGTTCATCAAGCTATGGTGAAAGTAAAAGTCATTCAAGAGAGGTTGAAAACGACGCAGAGTCGTCAGAAATCCTACACTAATGTTAGGATAAAAAAGTTAGAGTTTGAAGGAGATGATTGGGTATACTATAAGGTTTCACCCATGAAGGGTGTTATGATATTTGGTAAGAAGAGGCAGCTTAGTCCCCGCTATATTGGTAATGTAGCTTATGAGTTAGAGCTACCCCAAGAGTTAGCAGTGGTCCATCCGGTATTTCATATGTTCATATTTAAGAAATGCATGGGAGATCCTTCACTTATCATACCAACTAAAGATATTGGTATCAAGGATAGTAATATACCGTGAGTTTACGACATTTTTAATACATTTAACTTAAGAGTTGTGTGTGTCTAGGGCCTTTTTGTATTGGTTTTTATGTGTTTCTATCATGTTTTGCAGGAAAGATGTTTAGGCGCGAAAGTAAAGAGACAGCTGAAAGAAATGCAGAAAAGGGCATCTACGGAGGTGATCTACGGACCGTAGGTCCATTGACTCTTCGTAGATGGTGACCGTAGATCAGAAGGCAAGGCATGGAAGGAAAATCAGGGAAATTTGACCAAGTGTAGATTGATCTACGGACCGTACTGCTTATCTGTAGAATGATACTGCGAGGGTTCCAATACCTGATTTTTGGAATCAAAGTATGGAGCTACGGACGGTCCGTACTAGTGTTTCGTCATTTGCTTCAGAGCAGGTGATTTTTGGAAGATGAAATATTTTCAAAGTCCTGGCTGATGGAAGGGACTCACAGACCATAGATCCATTGACGGTCCGTGAGTCAGTCTCGTGGAATAAAGACGTGTGCCTGAACAAACTTTCCTTATTTTGTTTCCCTTTTAATTTAGGACTTGTTTTCTATAAATAGGGGATGTAAAACTCGTTTTTGGGGGTTAGACTTTATTACTTTAGTTCTACTTTTTGACTTGGAGATTATTCTTGCAAACATAGCAATTATTGATTTCTTAAGTTCATTTTGAAGATTTTGGTGTTGGAATTCAAGTTGAATTTCTGGGTTTATTATTCTTCTTACGTAAGTTCATAATTCTTTCATCTAAAACAATGAATTGTGTTCATATGATTATGGGTAACCAAACTCCACAACTAGGGTTGTGGGAACAATGAGCGATTAACAAAGTATGAATAGTACATAATCAATTCTTGAATAGTGTTTTGCATGCATTGATAATTCTTTCATTCAGAAGTATTTTTAATGGTGGCCAACGTTAGAACTTGCCTCGTTACTACTTGCCGGACCAAGGAGGTAATTAAAGAGAAAATAATTATCAGCATAGATTTAGTGTGATACTATCTAATAGTCTACTGTCGATTGGTGCGAAGTAATAACTAAGCCAAACATCGATGTGATGTCTAATATGAGGTAAAGGTAAGGGTTAGTAAATTATACACACATAGTCAGACCAAGGGGTGAAATTCTCTAGATGTCGGACCAAGGATTTAAAGATACCTAACTTATCGCTTTGCATGTAATACACTAGGAATGGATTGCTATTACTAGGATTACTGCGTTATTAGCTTATGGGGAATACATATACCCTAGTTAATTCTCTTATCTTGATAACAACCAAAGTTGACTTAATTGACTTTTGTTTACTTTTTACTTAGCTGAATTATTACAATTTGTTCCACAACCCCCCCTCCCCTTTAATTACTTGTTTCTTGAAGTAATTTGACTAAACGAATATAGTTGTTGGTTAAAGTTAAGTCTAAACCATTTTCCTCGTGGGATCGACCCCAACCTACAACTTGGGTTCTTTACTTGATAACGATCGCTTATGTTTCTTTCGGGAGGTGTAATTTGAGTGTATCCTGAGAATGACAAACTACCATGATTAAGTATTGAAATACATGGTTAGACTAGGACCCTGTTGAAAATGGTCAAACAGGATTAAGTATGTCTACAACTTGGCACAGATCCCATCCACGAGACCCTGTCTATGGACCGTAGATCAATCTATGGATCGTAGATAAGGTCTGTGGATGGAAGGTCTTGAAAAGTTTACTAAGTTTGAAACCACAGATATGGACTACGGTCCGTAGATCAATCTACAGATCATTTTGTATAGCCGTGGTTTCCCTCTGCGACCAATATTGTTGGTCCTCTGAACCACAAAAGGGATCCACGGACCTTAGATCAGTCTACGGACCGTAGATGACCACTGTAGCCACTGTCTGAATTTCTTTTTAGTGTTTGTTGGTCTTCGTTTTTAGTTCTAAAATTATTTCGAGTGTGTTGTTAGTTAGTCTTGGCACTAATAACTCTTCCACAAGTTTGATGGCACCCAAGAAGCTAGTCACCTACACAAAAATGGGAAAGTCAAAATCTGTTGCCCCTAGCTTCAGGTTAATTGACGAAGATAATGATGTGGAGACGGATTCGGCATACGTTCCTCCCAACACAAGGACCTCTCCCACTACACCATGAGTCACCAGAGGCACCCCCCGAAAGGTGGTTCCCGACGTAGTCACTGTCTCCCAGTCTGATGAGGAGCACACACTGATCGGGACACCAACTGGGGCTGCTTCCAGTTCAGAGAATGGGTCTACGTCCGGCTCTGAGTCTAGCCATGCTTCAGGGTCCGAGTTAGCCCAGGCTTCAGGGTCCATTGCTAAATCAGCCACAGGTTCCGGCGATAATGAATAATCAACCTTGTCTGATGAGGCCACTAGCTCAGAATCAGTACCAGCACCACATAATGATGACCCTACTCCAGTGGCCGGTGAGCCAAATAAATGGTGTGTTGAGGGCCAATGAAAAATTTATTGGGATGCCAAGATGAAGAATGACAAAGAGAAGATGGCTCGACTTATTACAGAGGAGCGCAGAGTCCTCCGGGGAGCTTACACTCTGTCCCCGACATCCACCGGCTTTTTAAACTTCACATGTGTGACTGGATGGCTAGAGACCTTGGGACTTATAGCGAGGAGATTGTGCGGGAGTTCTATGCCTCATATGCTGCCACTCTCCAAGGTTCGATTGACAAGAGGTCCAAGCCAATAGCCCAGGACCCTATCACTTCTACTATGGTCCGAGGTTTTTCGATAAACATCTCACCTACCACCATCAACCGATTCCTCTATGGCCCTGGTCCTGATCATGCTCGGGCCCTCAACACGGCCGAATTTGATTACAAATGGGATGTTGTGAGGAGTGGAGCCTTCACGCATAATGCCGAGCAGAGGGAGGTTGTCTTACTGTGGTTGGCTAGGCACATAGTTGCGGATGGAGAGTGTGTGGAGTGGGTTAGTTCACCACGTTTGGGAATTCGAAAGGCCACCTTGACTTTAGTGGCCAAGTTCTTTTGGTTGTTGGTGTGGAATAGGGTGTCGCCTACAAAAGCTGACAACCAACTCACATGGGACAGAGCCATCATGGTTGCAGTATTAGTAGCAGGATTAGAGATCGACTTTTCCCCCATGCTACTGGCAGAGATTCACGAGAGGGCATTCAAGACCTCCACGACTTACCCCTTTCCCTGTTTGATTTTTCAATTGTGTAGGGACTCTGGAGTGCCGCTCTGGCATTATGATAGGTTGATCCACCCTACGGGGATCTCAGATATTTGCCTGATTAGGGATGAGGCAAATGTGGCAGCACCTCGCAGAGGGTCGCGGATCGATGTACCATTGGCGACTGATTTAGTAGATGCTGTGGAGAAAATGCAGGGTGATGAGCCCGTCCTTCCAACCCACACTGATGATGCCCCAACCTTCTCTTCCCAGGCCGCTAGTCAGGCCCCCAGCTTATCTAGAGCCACCCTGCCTTTGGGAGCCATTGTTATACCACTGGTCCGAGTCTAGAAGTTAGAGGCCTAAATGGCCACCTTGCTGCACCATATTAAACCCTGGATGCAGAAGTTGATTGCTAAGTCCGAAGAGAGAGTAGAAACAAGGATAGAGGCAAAAATGGACCAAAAGGTCCAAGCAGTTCATAAGCGGCTCGATGCCTTCGAGTTGAGAGTTCTAGAGAGGCTAGCTCCTACTACAAATATATCCTCTTTCCGGACCAGCTAGCTAGTCTTCGGGTCAATGTTGACGCCATCCTGGCCACACCAGCTGTTGAGCCACAGGCTGGACCCTCTGCATTAGGCGATGATACAATCCTGGGTGCACTATTTAGCGGAGATGATGCGTAGGCCCAACACGAGCTTGCACGTGCTCGCGGTAGAGACACTGATCTGGTCACAAAATTGATATCAGGAAGAAGGAAAAAGCTAGCAAACGGCAACGCAGGCAGGAAAAGAAGGCACGAAAAACCTCCATAATAGATGAGCAGCTGAGGCAGCTGAGGGCTCGTCAGATGGTTGCTGGGGCGTCAATTCTATGCCCGTGTTTGAGGTTCTGCCTACTGTGGCGATTGGTGTGAGCACCACTGATGGTGCAGTTAGAGTCGCTGATAGCACTACTGATGGTGTTGTCCTTGTTGATGCGGGCACTATTGAGGGTGACCTGAGTGTTGATTTAGCGAGCTCCGGGAAACCGGACCCACCCGCTTGTTGATGGTTCGTCGGCGCTATTCGCCTCAGGTTTGCTTCACCCAAATCCATTACCTTTTACTATTTTTCTGTGCATTGGGGACAATTGCACCTTCTTTTGTTGGGGGTGGGGTAAATGGATTGTGAATGATAGGGTGAAATCTGAGTAACCCAACTCATAATACTCTCTTGGGGTTTTCTTGCCGGTGTTCTTTTTCCCCAAGAGACTATTTAATTTCTGTTGAACCGGCATGCGTTAGGATCGTATGTGTGAAAGCATGAAAAATAATGAATTAAGATGGCTTATGAAAAATGATACCCGTCCAAATTTTGTGATGTGTGCTAGACTTTGTAGGCTAAGATAAGTTGAATGCGTTGGCTCTGAGTATGACATGACAATGAATCAACTTGATGGCATGGCTTCAGCTAAAACTTGAACTGGGTAATTTGATAATCTGATAATCTGATAATGAAACTATGTGCCAAGAGTGTGTGAGAATAGTTGAGTGTTCAAATAATTTTGTGCCAATCTAGAACTTGCCTGGTTAGTCCTGCTAAAACAATCTACTCTAGAGGCTAGGAAGTGATCATAGACCCTTGTTCTGATAAGTCCACAAATTGCCTAAAAGAGAATCCAACCAAATGAACTAAATGCCCCCTTTGATCCAAATGCTATGAGCCTAAATTAGACCATTTCTTTTTAAACCCCTAACTCATCTTCCCATAATCTACTATGTTGGCCCCGGTCCCTTATTGGACATGTGCACCTCGACTTAGGCGAAACGCCTAAGTTGAGGGTGGCTAATGTAAAAGGCAACTTCAATCTTGGCCCTGATTCGACATCGGGTATTGTGCACCTCAACCAATGGAAAATCCATAAGTTGAGGGTGGCTGTGAAAGAGAGAAACTGAAAGAAAAATGGGTATGAAAAAAGTTTGATGTTGAAAAAGAGAAAAAGAAAACGAGAGGAAAGAATGTGACTCGTTGAAAACTAAAGAAAGAATAAAACGTAAGAAAAAGGTGAAAGAAAAAAATAAAAAAATAAAGAGCTACAAAGTCTAAAGTCACATACATGGTTGAAGAAAATTAAGGGAAAGAAGGTAAAACAGTAGGATATCAAAAATAGGACAAAAAGAGGTTGAAAGCCTAGTGTAATGTCAAGGAGGGCAGAAAGTCACTAAGAAGTACCCGAATGTACCACACCTGACCCTACGTTACAAGCCAAGAAAGTTCTATAGTGATCCTAGAATCTAGTTTGGAGAGTCTAAGCAGTGAAAATAAGGGCAAGCCTATGGTGTTGAGCACTAACTATACTTGAAGTTCTTCTGAGTGTGAGTGTTGAATAAATCCTTGTACTCAAAGTCATATTCAAAAAGGGAATTTCGTTTGAAGTAAGGGCACTAGTTACATTGTCGGAAAGTTGAGACCTTGGTGATAGTGAAACAATGTATGTTGTGTGTGGGTTGGTCAATCTCTGTCATACTTTGATCCGCATGAATTAGCTTGTCGAGTCTAAGAGAACAAATTTTGCACCCAAAAAGAGAGTTGGGATAGAGAGTCATGTGATTGCTTGTTTCTATACAAGTGTCGTTTAGAGTCTTAGTGTGTCGCTTGAGGACAAACAACGAATTTAAGTTGAGGATGTTGATATACCGTGAGTTTACGGTATTTTTAATACATTTCACTTAAGAGTTGTGTGTGTCTATGTATTGGCTTTTATGCGTTTTTATCATGTTTTGCAGGAAAGATGTTTAGGCGCGGAAGTAAAGAGACAGCCGAAAGAAATGCAGAAAAGGGCATCTACGGAGGTGATCTACGGACTGTAGGTCTATTGCCGCTCTATAAATGGTGACCGTAGATTAGAAGGCAAGGCATGAAAGGCAAATAAGGGAAATCTGACCAAGTGTGTAACCACGATAGCCATTGACAATCCGTAGATTGATCTACGGACCGTACTGCTTATCCGTAGAATGATATTTCGAGGGTTCTAGTACCTAATCTTTGGAAAATTCTAAGTTTGGAGCTACGGACGGTCCGTACTGGTGTTCCGTCATTTGCTTCAGAGCAAGTGATTTTTGGAAGCTGAAATATTTTCTAAGTCCTGGTTGACGGAAGGGACTCACGGACTATAGATCCATTGACAGTCCGTGAGTCAGTCTCGTGGAATGAAGACGTGTGCCTAAACAAACTTTCCTTATTCTGTTTCCCTTTTAATTTAGGACTTGTTTTCTATAAATCGGGTATGTAAACCTCGTTTTTGGAGGTTAGACTTTATTACTTTAGTTCTACTTTGTGACTTGGAGATTATTCTTGCAAACATAGCAATTATTGATTTCTTAAGTTCGTTTTGAAGATTTTGGTGTTGGAATTCAAGTTGAATTTCTGGGTTTATTATTCTTCTTACGTAAGTTCATAATTCTTTCATCTAAAACAATGAATTGTGTTCATATGATTATGTGTAACTAAACTCCACAACTAGGGTTGTGGGAACAATGAACGATTAACAAAGTATGAATAGTACATAAACAATTCTTGAAAAGTGTTTTGCATGCATTGATAATTCTTTCGTTTAGAAGTCTTTTTAACGGTGGCCAACGTTACTACTTGTTGGACTAAGGAGGTAATTAACGAGAAAAGAATTATCAACATAGATTTAATGTGATACTATCTAATAGTCTACTGTCGATTGGTGCGAAGTAATAACTAAGCCAAACGTCGATGTGATGTCTGGTATGAGGTAAATGTAAGGGTTAGTAAATTATACACACATAGCCAGACCAAGGGGTGAAATTCTCTAGATGTCGGACCAAGGATTTAGAGATACCTAACTTATCACTTTGCATGTAATACACTAGGAAATGATTGCTATTACTAGGATTACTGCGTGAAAAGTTTTTGGGGAACACATATACCCTACTTAATTATCTCATCTTGATAACAACCAAAATTGACTTTTGTTTACTTATTACTTAGCTTAATTATTACAATTTGTTTCACAAACCCCCCCTCTCCCTCGTTTAATTACTTGTTTCTGGAAGTAATTTGACTAAATGAATATAGTTGTTGGTTAAAGTTAAGTCTAAACCATTTTCCTCGTGGGATTGACCCCAACCTACAAGTTGGATTCTTTACTTGATAACGATCTCTTATGCTTCTTTAGGGAGGTGTAATTTGAGCGTATCAAATAGTTTATCTTATAAGGAGATCCTTTTTCAGATTCTAGACCGTCAGGTTTGCAAGTTGAGGACCAAGGAAATAGCATCAATCAAAGTTCGTTGGAGAAATCAGTTTGTGGAGGAAGCTACTTGGGAAGCTGAGGGGAATATGAAGAAGAGATATACATATGTCTTTGAGCCCGGAGAAATTCCAAACCAATGTACTAATTCTCTTCTTAGTACTCTTTAAATTGATATGCTTAATGTGTTAGATTTGCTTGTTGGGTGTTTGAACTGAATATTTGATGTTACGCCCTTATCTTACTAAGAGTGATCTCATTCGAGGAAGAATGTTCTCAAGGGGGAGATATTGTAACATCTCGCTAAGTGAAAGAGCTAGAATTAGAAAGAGCCATTTTTGGAAAGAATGAATAATTTGGAAATTTGTTTAAGTTATGTTAAGTTGGAGTTTTGGGTCAACTTCAAACGACCATAACTCCTAGTTCAGAATGAGTTAGGTGTGCTACAAGATACCGTAGGAAAGATCTTTGGATTATCTTCCCAACGCCACCTAGTTTGCTTAATTTTGAGTTTGTATGAGGAATATATCTTCATTGGAAGTCGAGCTGTCTAGATAAGGAAAGTCAAAACCGGATTTTTAAGGGGTATTTTGGTCTTTTTCATACCCACTTGATTTAATTCGTTTTTAGTGAATTAATTAGGGTCAAAACTGAATAGTTTCAGTTTGCACAATTGAAAATTCATGCTAGGGCTTTAGAGAGAAGAACTCAAGAGTTAAAATGTTCATTTCTTCAAAAGATTAAGTTGAGTACAAAGTAAGAGTTAAGTTCATTTCTTCAAAAGATTATACGGGAACTAAGCATTCCCCAGAGTTAAAATGTTTTCACATTTAAACAAGAAAGTAAACACCGATTTCAAAGAGAGCCTTTGAGCTAGTTTTTGAGTAATTATCTCAAACCACAGAAAGAGTTTTTGTTTTTAAAACATATGAGTTGAGTATATTTTGGGAGTAGTATTGAGCACCAATATGGGGACGAGTTCATAATAACTCAAGTCTCCACAAACCATGTAGCCATTGTGGGTAGAAAGGGTCATACTTTTTAGATGATTCCTTAATGCTTTTTAGCATAGACTAGTGGATCCATTTAGTTGAGGCGTTCTATATCACGACAAGTTATTGGATAGTTCTGGCAGCGTGGGCAAGATGTTGTATCATCACATTAGCTCATAGTGATGGTTGTCGGTTAGAGAAACTCCCACATAATTATATTTTATTATTATATGAGTAAATTAAGTTGTTATTACTGTTTAAATTCTTTATATAAACTGCACATTTACTGTTGTTTTATTTTGCATTTGAGTTGAGTATCCATGAGTCGAGTAAAACTAAGGTAAGTGTTCCTTTCAGATTCATTTCAAGCTTATGTCATGTTTAGTTTTCCCCTCGCATGCTCGTACATTTAATGTACTTATGCCACTCTTCCTGCATCTTTTCATGATGCAGATACAGGTAATCAGGATCAGCATCCAGTGCCTCGTTGATCCATTCGAGCATTCAGAGTCATTTGGTGAGCCTCCTTGCTTTCCAAAGGATCCCTTTGGATGTGTTTTGTTTTATTTTTTTGTTCATTTCAGTTCTTAGGATGATCGGGGGTCTTGTCTCGGCATCCCTCTTAGTTTAGAGGCTTCATAGATAGTTAGTAGTTCATTTGTCTTTACATTGTTATTGCTTATGTTAAGAGTTGAGTTGCCACTTTGGCTAAAGTTGAATGTATTATCTTTAAACGTTCTAAGTTATCTTTTAGAAAGTTGAGTAAAGATGCATTGAATACTTGTATTAATGATGTAATTCTTCCGCTATGAGTTAAGCCAGGCCAAGGGTTCGCTTGGGGCCAACAATGGTTCTCGAGTGCCAGTCCTGCCCAGGGTGTAGGCTCGGGGCGTGACAAACTCATAAGCAATCTCAAAGACTATCCAGAAGATGTCAAAAGGCTAAATAAACCTGGGCTAAGCTTTCCCCGCCTCGTAAATCTAAGCACGTCCTTCATGGGTAACACATGGAGAAAAACCTAATCACCAACTAAAAATCACAACGTACATTTCTATGATCAGCACAACTCTGGTGTCTACTATGAATTTTCTTGAGTATATCGTGAATCACATGAACCTAGTCTAAGGCCTCCTAAATAAAGTCAGTACCACGTGGCGTAGGTTCGGTAAACTCAAACCAACAAACTGTAGAGCGACAATACGTACCATATAAGGCCTCAAATAGGGCCATCTAAATATGAGAGTGGTTGTTTTTGTTGTATTAAAACTATGCTAAAGGTAAGAACTAGTATCAATGAACTCTAAATTCCAAAACACAGGCCCGTAACATGTCCTCAATAACATAAATAATATGCTTGAACTGCCCTTGGTTCTGCGGGTGGAAAGGTGTTGTCACGACAAAGGGATACCCTCTAGATATAACATGGCGTATAGGACCCTGAGGGACCCCATAGAAGCCACTTAGCATTCATAACATAATAAATAGAACAATAGAAGTAAAACAACATTTCAAGTTCAATAGTTTTATAAAATAAAGGCGGAAGTCTAAAACATTTGTCTTAATAGCCATCTAATACAATAGAATTAAATTGGGCCTAGCCCATACATTATGTCCAAAATTGACATACAATAAAGAGAACTAAAACAATAGAATCCATCCTCGAAACATGAGAACTCACCAAAGCTCGGGAATCTAGAAATCAACCACTAGCCACGAAACTGAGAAACCTGACTGTCGGACCGTACATTTGGGGAAATGTAGGCAAGAGTATGCATTAGGATAAAACAATGTACCAAGTATGATAGTTATGCATAAAACATTTAAATCATGCTAAAAGAGGACATTTCATGACTTGTAATAGACCAAGCTAAAATATGATATAAAAGGGTTAGAAAACATAAGTCATAAAACATAGTCAATGCAAGCTAACATCATTAAAAACTTTGAACACAAATGAGATACTTCTTGAAGTAACCTTAGTTCATTATTAATGTGGGAAGCATCCTTAACCGACATAGAGACCATGTGAGCTATAACATGATCCCCTGGTGTCTCCCACACCGAAAAGGATTGTCCTACTTGCCAAGGTAAGGACCATAAACTTCCTGCTTAGGTGGATCCACTAGTTAATGTATATCTAGACAATCATCCTATGGGGGCACATAGGTAAGGGATAAGGAGATTGCTTCTAGAAACCTGACCTCTACTAATCGGAGAACTTCCATCTCAATATCCTCTCGGTGCTAAGCATAAATCCCACGGAATAGTCATTTCTTACTTGTTATTATCCATGGAAGGGCACACTATCTTTCCAATCCAAGCTAAGTCATCATCCAGGGAAAGGTATCGTACAATAACCAATCCAACCTAGGTTTTATTAGGATAACTCTTAATCTTTGATTCAATTAGGTAAGAAGACCTTCCACCCTTAGAACCCTTTATTATGTGAGAAAACCTTTCACATCATGCTTTTATATGTTTCATGAGAAATCCTTTCAACAACACAATAACAACATCACCATTGATACTTTACTCTCAAAGCATCCTTAAAACATTTGCATAGATTTTATAAGAACATGCATAATTCTATAATTTACCTTTCAAGGTTCAAAACCCACTTTTAATCTCAACATTTAGAAAACATAGGTTAGTTATGGATTTCATCATAAATTCATGTAATTCTATCAATACATGCTTGATTTCATAATACTCTTCCTTTATAATTAAAATCCCACATCATATGATCATAACTTGAAAACATGGGGATTACATGGGTTCATGGGGAAATCAACATAAAATCATAGTATTTCATCAATTCATGCATAAGAGATCATAATTCAATCATTTAAATTTATAATCAAAAGAACCCATGACAATTGAAGAAAACCCTAACTCAATTGGAGAATTCTAACTTTGAAAGTGGAGGAATTTGGGAACTCCATGAATGGAAGGAATCTATGGATGAAAACTATCATACCTTAAAGCCAATTGCTAATATTCAATGGAGGAATTGAGACTTGACTTTGATCCTAGCTTGAACCCTTTCTTCTTCTTCAAGTTTTAGAGAGGAAGAACTTGATTTCTTTTGGTGATTCTGAGAGAATCATTTCTATTGGGAAATTTGGGAGTTAAAGTACTTATATAGGGGTCTTAGTGAAGGGTAAAACGACGTAGTTTAGAGATAAAATAATTAGGAAAAGACCCAACTTCCCCTAAACTGTAACTATCGATCATGACCCATGGACCCCGACTGATGGTCTGTGGTCTAACCGACGGCCTATCCTGTCGGTCCGTCATCTGATGTCAGAAGGTGGGAATTCAGGCCTTGGACCACGGGTCCTCAACCACGAACCATGGTACCACCAACGGTCCATTGGTTAGGGGCATGGTTTCAACTGCTTGAACCCCTTTTTGGGATGCCCATCCACGGACCACACCTACGGTCTGTGGTCCCATCCACGAGCCGTGGGTGGCCCTTGTGACTGGCACCTGAAATTCCTGAAAACTGCCTTATTATCCTTTTTCAAATCCGGATTGTTACAATATCTCCCCATAGGGATCATTCATCCTCGAATAAGATTCAAGCTAGTACCAAATGAGTAGGAGAGGAACTAACAACCCAACTATCAATACACTTCATCTAAATGCATATAACCAAGGAGGAATTATCGACTCTAAGCTAGGACGTAACCAAACATCATAAGAGGGGTAAGACTATTTTTAATATCCCATCATGCATGCAATACATATATCCGAGGAGGAAACATCATCTCCAAGATAATATCTAAGGAGGAAAAATCAACTCCAAGCTAAAAAACATACTGAAATGTATATATCCGAGGAGGAAATATCAACTTCAAGCTAAAGACATCCTCACAACATCATATCATGTTGTCTACATGCAATTCATACTCATATGCATATAAGTATGTAGGAGTCAATCAAATAAACTCATTTTCTCAAAACTTGAGATTTTCATAAATCATGCATAGTAAGGAAATCATGGAAATATATAAGACACATGACTCCAAAACAAAGAGCAAACAATGATGGGCTCTTTACCTCAAGCTAGAGTAGGAGTAGAAGGAAAAAAATGAGGATATCGAGACATCATATAGGCCTTGGCCTCCCAAGTAGCACCCTCAACTAATTAATTCCTCCACAACACTTTCACGGAAGCTACTTCTTTATTTCTCAACCTTTTGACTTGCCGGTTTAAAATCTCAGCCGAAACTTCTTCATAAGAAAGATTCTCCTTAACTCCCAAACCTTCTAAAGGAACTATGGATGTGGGATCACCAACACATTTATTCAATATAGAGACATGGAAAACTAGATGCACCGATGCCAACTCCTTGGGAAAATCTAGCTTATAAGCACCCTTACCAACACGTCTCAAAATATGATATGTGCCTACATATCGGGGACTAAGCTTCTCTTTCTTACCAAACCTCATTACACCATTCATGGGTGACATTTTTAAGTAAACCCAATCATGACCATCAAATTCAAGATCTCTTCTTCTTACATAGACATATGACTTTTGCCGACTTTGAGCCATTTTCAACCTTTCTCTAATAAGTTGAACCTTCTCTATGGTTTCATGTACCAACTTGGGACCTATTAGGGAAAATTCACCCACCTCAAACCAACCTATAGGAGATCTACACCTCCTACCATATAATTCTTCAAATGGAGCCATATTAATTCTTAAGTGATAGCTATGTTATATGCAAACTCAATAAATGGAAAATGGTCATTCTAATTACTTTTAAAATCAATCACACAAGATCTCAATATTTCTTCCAAAGTTTAGATAGTACGCTCCGCTTGCCCATTGGTTTGGGGATGAAAGGTCGTACTAAGCTTAACATGAGTACTAAGACCCTTTTGGAAAGACTTTCAAAATTGAGAAGTTAATTGGGTACCACACTAGGAAATAATAGACAACGACACTCCATGCAACTTTACCATTTCTCTCAAGTATAACTTGGCATAGTCCTCCGTCGAATAGAAAACCTTGACGGGAAGGAAATTAGTTGATTTCGTCATCCAATCTACTATAACCCAAATTGAGTCATGTTGTCGCCGGGTGCGAGGGAAACCAATAATAAAGTCTATATTCACATCTTCCTACTTCCAAGTAGGAATACTAATGTCTTGGGATAAACATCCTGGTTTATGATGTTCAACTTTCACTTGTTGACAATTAGGACACTTAGTCACAAATTCCGCAATATCCTTTTTCATCCTATACCACCAATAGACTTCCCGTAAATCATGGTACATTTTGGTGGCTCCCGAGTGAATGGAATACCGCGAACTATGGGCTTCTCTTTTCCCTCAAATCATCAACATTAGGAACACAAAAATGACCTTGATATCTAAGCACACCATCTCCCCCTTGGGAGAAAGCCTCAAAGGATTTCTTAAGCACCGCTTGTTTTAAGTCGACCAGAATTGGATCAAGACCTTGCTTGGCTTTCAATCCGTCACTAAAGATGAATCAGAACCATTGTGGACCATCACACCACCCTTGGTATAGTTCACTAACCGAACATCTAATCCGGCCAATCTATGAAAATCTCGAACCAACTCTTTCTTTTCTTCTTCAATATGAGCAACTCTTCCCATGGATAACCTACTAATAGTATCCGCCACCACATTTTCCTTTCTGGGGTGATAGAGAACACTCATGTCATAGTCTTTCAATAACCAAGACACCTTCTTTGGTGAAGATTTAGATCTTTCTAATTAAACACATATTGCAAGCTCTTGTGGTCGGTAAACACATCTACATGAATACCATAAAAATAATCCCTCCAAATCTTTAAGGCAAAAAAAACTGCCACTAGTTCAAGGTCATGGGTAGGATAATACTTCTCATGAATCTTAAGTTGCCTTGAGTCATAGGCAATCACTTTCCCATTTTGTATAAGTGCATACCCTAACCCAATTCTAGAGGCATCATAATAAACCACAAATCCATCTGTCCCTTCAGGTAAAGTCAACACCGGAGTGGAAGTAAGTCTATCTTTCAACTCTTCTCACAAGCTTCAGACCATATAAACTTAACCTTCTTTTGAGTCAAATCCGTCAAAGGAGAGGCAATTGAAGAGAATCCTTCAACAAATCTTCTATAGTAACCGGCTAAACCCAAGAAACTTCTAATATCCGATGGAGTTAGAGGTCTAGGACAATGCTTGACCGCATCCGTCTTCTTAGGATCTACCTCAATACCCTTACTTGAAACAATATGGCCAAGGAAGGCTACGGACCTTATCCAAAACTCACATTTTCTAAACTTCGCAAAGAGTTGTTGGTCCTTAAGTATTTGCAACACAATCCTCAAATGATCAATATGCTCATCATCACTTCTCGAATAAATCAATATATCATCAATGAACACAATCACAAACATGTTAAGATATTGTCTAAACACCCTATTCATCAAATCCATAAATGTCGACGGAGCATTAGTCAACCCAAACTACATTACTAAAAACTCATAATGACAATACCAAGTTTGAAAAGCCATCTTCGGAATATCATCTTCTTTCACCCTCAATTGGTGGTAACTCGAGCTAACGTCAATCTTTGAAAAGTAACTTGCTCCTTGAAGTTGGTCAAATAAGTCATCTATCTTTGGAAGAGGATACTTATTCTTAATGGTCACCTTATTCAACTGACGATAGTTAATACACAGACAAAGAGAACCATCTTTCTTTCTAAAAAACAAAATTGGAGCACCCCATGAAGTGATACTTGGTCGGATGAAACCCTTATCCAACAAATATTTCAATTGTTCTTTCAACTCTTTAAGTTCTGCTAGAGCTATACGGTAAGGAGGAATAGAAATAGGTTATGTATCTAGGAGAATGTTAATATCGAAGTTTGTCTCCCTCTCGAGAGGAACTGGGTAAATCATCTGGGAACACTTCCAGAAACTCATTAACAACAGGGACCGACTCAAGAGTAGGGGTTTCGGAATCCACATTCCTCACCCTAACTAGATGGTAAATGCAACCCTTAGAAATAATCTTTCTAGCTTTAAGACAAGAGACAAACTAACCCTTAGGCATAGAATTTCCCCCTTTCCACTTTAGACCAGGCTCATTCGGGAACTGAAACTTGACTACATGAGTCCTACAATCGATAGAAGCATAACATGAGTGCAGCCAATCCATACCAAGGATACCATCAAAATCTAGCATAACAAGCTCTACCAAGACAACAAGAGTAACTCTATGGGACACTTCCTATCGACCCTCTTAGCCACAATAGAATCACCAACATGAGTAGAGACATAAAAAGGATCTAACAACACATCCGTAAGAACATAAAACCTCATAGCCACATATGGCATTTCAAAATAAAAGGTAGAACCGGGATCAAGTCAAGAATAAACATTAAGTTGGAAAACTTTCAACATACCGGTAACTACATCGGGAGAACCCTCTTGTTCACCACGGGTCTGAAGTGCATAGAATCAATTTTGCTTGAGAGAATTGGAACCCGAACCATTAGGAGGATCTTTCTTGACCTCTCTTCCTTTAACCGTAAGCATTGAGCAATCCCTCATTTTATGACCACTCTTACCACAACTGAAGCAACCATATGTGCCAGCTAGGAACTTACCCTCGTGCTTCTTTCCACACTTAGTACAAGTAGACATAAGCAATGAAGATCCACTACCATTCCATCCTTGAGGCTTAGGGTTAGACACCCTATCTTTGTTGAACTTAGGAGGACCATTGGGGGAACCTTGACCAGAAAAGCTTTATCAAAATCTAGGACGACCATGTCCATCCGAACCTTGCATGAGAGAAATTACCATCATTGGTTTTAGCGCTCTTTGTTTACCTAGACTTTTCCTTGAGTTTCTCCTCTTCGATATGTTGAGCATGAACGGTGATATGAGAGATGTCCATGTCATTAATGAGCGTGGCGGTACAACACTCTTTAACCACCATTTCAGACACACTCGAAACGAACTTACTCATTCTTGCCCTTTAATCGGCAACCATTGTCAGAGCATACTTAGAGAATTTTGTGAACTTCAACGCATATTCCATCACACTAATACTTCCTTGACGAAGGTTGATAAACTCAAGCTCATTTGCTTCCCTCATCTCAAGGGAAATAGCTTATCAGGAAAAGCAGCCTTAAACTTATCCCTATCAAGAGGACCCACATCTTCTGGTCTCCCTTCTTTCCATTGGTTGAACAAAGTTTGAGCAACACCTTTTAGTTGATAAGTGGCCAACTCTACCTTTTCCACCGGTAACCCTCCCTTGATCATCAAGACCTTATAAACCTAATCAATGAACTCTTGAGGATCTTCCTCAACCTTAGAACCATGAAACTTTGGAGGATTCATCTTAGTGAAGTCCCTCACTCTAGATGCTGCTGTACCCACATTTGGGTTCATGAGAACCGCAACCTCCCTATTGGCTTGATCCATCCTGGCTTGAACCAACACTTGAAAAGCAGCCCTAAACTCTGCATTTGTCACTCTTTCGACAAATGATCAACTAGAACTTGAGGAGCTTGGGGAAAAGCTTTTTGTACAACTCTCACTCACATTACTTCTAGCATTAGCTCTTTGAGTAGCATATCTTGTAGAGCACCAGATAAGGATTATGAGAGAGACCTTATAGAGTTAAACTCTATCGCATGACTTTAGAGTAATGAAAGAAATGGAGTTTCCTAAACATCTTGTAGCCTGTCATTCATAAATGTGGCACGCTTCACTCTCATGAACAAAACTCTACTCGACGTGTCTGATGAGACATCCTAGGACCATTATAAACATTGTGCTATGATTTCCAAGTTTATCATGACCTTGGGGTACCCCCTAGATGTAACACGACGTTTAGGACCCTGAGGGACCCTATACAAGCCACTTAACATTCATAACATAATAAATAGAACAATACAAGTAAATGAACATTTCAAATCCAATAGTTTTATAAAATAAAAGTAGAAGTCTAAAACACTTATCTCAATAGCCATCTATTACAATAGAATGAAATTGGGCCTAGCTGATATACCGTGAGTTTACAGTATTTTTGATGCATTTCACTTAAGTGTTGTGTGTGTCTAGGGCCATATTGTATTAGAAATAATATGTTTTGTGTTATGTTTGTAGTAAACAGCCTTGGACGCAGTTGAGCGAGATGACAACTGAAAATATGCAGAAGGAGCCACCCATGAAAGTGATCCACGGACCGTAGGTCGATGGGTAGGCATAGATGGAGCATCAGGGAAGTCTGACCATGTGTGGAACTACGAAGCAACCTACGGACCGTAGGTCGACCCACGGACCGTCCTGCACATCCGTTGAATGTGTTCAGAGAGCTGAAGTTCCAGTACCTGATGAAAATCCTAAGTGTGAAGTCACGAAAAAGGACCCACGGACCGTAGGTCGACCTACGGTCCGTGTTGCACGCCCATCGTTGATGATCTAAGAGTGAAGGTTCCAGCCTCTGCTGAAAAATTTCTAAGTGTTGACCAACGGAGGGGACCTACGGACCGTAGGTTGACCCACGGTACGTAGGTCAAGTTGTCGATTGATTCTGCGTTCCAGAAGTTTATTTCCTTATTTTGTTTAGGACATGCTTTTCTATAAATAGGGTATGTAAACCTCATTTTTGGGGTTTAAACATTGTTGTTTACTGTTAGTTCTTGGTATTTTATGGAGTTAACTTGCAACTTTAGCAATTTGATTTCTGGATTTCGTTTTACAAAATTTTGACTTTGAAATTCAATTGGAGATTTCGGGTTTCTTCTACTTTAATCGTAAGTTCATTAATTCTCTTTATCAAAACATGAATTGTGTTCTTTCAAGCATGAGTAGCTAAATCCACAACTAGGGTTATGGGAACCATGAGCAATTAACAACGTATGAATAATAATTAAGTAATTGTTGAATAGTGTTTATGCATGTATTGGTAATTCTTTCACTTAGAAGTCTTTTTAACGGTGGCCAACGTTAGAACTCGCCTCGTTGCTACTTGCCGGACCAAGGAGGTAGTTAATGAGAAAAGAATTAACAACATAGATTTAGTGGATGCTATCTAATAGTCTAATGTCAATGAGTGCGAGGGTGAAAACTAAGCCATACATTGATGTGATGTCTAATTTGAGGCAAAGGTAAGGGTTAGTAAAGTATACACTCATAGCCGGACCAAGGTGCGTAGTGAAATTCCCTATTTGGATGACCAATCACCTAGGGATACCTATCTTACCAACTTTGCATGTAAAACACTAGGAAAGGATTACTATTATTAGGATTACTACGTTAAGAGCTTATGGGGAACACATACACCCTAGTTTCTCTTTCATATTGATAACTTAAAGTTTGAATCCTACTCATTTGTTTTTTAAACAACAATCGGTTATTTGCTTACGAAAAATCCCCTTTAAATTACTTATTTGAGAAATAGTTTGACTAAAAAGATATAATAGTGAGTTAAGTTTAAGTCTAAACCATATTCATCGTGGGATCGACCCCAACCTACAAGTTGGGTTCTTTATTTGACGATGACCGCTTATACTTCTTTAATAGAGGTGTAATTTGAGTGTATCATATTTTGTTGTCGCTGCCGGGAAATAAGGCTTTTGGATTAAGTTTAACTACATTATTGAACTTTAGTTAATTATTTCCTGATTTTATGTTTTCTTTTGTTTTTGTTTTCTACAGGTTTCTACTCTAGTGTATGCCAAGTACACGGAGTCGAGGCGAACCATTGGCCCCATACGATCTAGATTTGAGCAAAACTTTGAGAAAAATGAATAATCAAGGGGTCCAAATCAATCCAATTGGAGAGAATATAGGTGATGGAGTACAATTCCAGCTTCCTAGGGTTGTTAATGTGCAAGATCAAGTTCACAGTGCAAATCTTATCGGAGATGCATTGAGGGTACCGAATCCGCCAGAACCAAGGTTGCGTGATAACTATAGGGTCGACTTTAAGACAGTTGAACAAAAGGCCCCATTGTTCTTCCTCCTCTACCTCTAGGGCATACATTTGTGATGACCAACAGACTTATACAAATGCTTAAAACGAGAGGGTTGTTTTCTGGGCTAGCTTCAGAAGATCTGCATGGTCACATGGCTAAATTCAGATGTGTCTGTAAGAGTTATATGGAGCGACTGGAGTTGGATATATTGTTGTCATAGGGTTAAGAATCTTTCCTCTATCATTGACCGGTGATGCTGCTATATGGTTTGTTGAGCTTCCATATAATTCAATTCATACATAGGACCAATTGTACCGAGTATTCATGGAAAAGTATTTCCTAGTGTCTAAAAATCTTAACCACAAGGACAAGTTGAATAATTTTGTTGCACTACCTGGAGTGTATGTGAGCAGTTCTTGGGATAGATTCACTGCATTCATCATAAGTGTTCCGAATCACCACATAGATGATGAGTCAATGAAGGAGTATTTCTACAGAGGGCAGGATGACAACAGAAAGGTTGTGCTAGATACTATCTCTGGAGAATCCTATGGTGAGTGCACTTTTGAGGAGATCGCTGAAAAATTGGAGAAGATTTTCTCGAGTAATAAGGCATGGAACACTAGAAAAGCGAATACTGGAAGAAGCACATTCGTTATTCAAGCCGCACCAGATCAATCTAGTGATGACATTCGTGAGGAGATGGCTCAGATGAGGACATAACTTGGGTTGGTATTGAAGCATGTGAGTGGAGGTGCAGATAAGGTGAATGCGGTAAATTACCTAACTAGAACTCCACCACCGCCAGTTGAGGAATGCTACTATGAGGAGGATGCATATTTGGTAAATGATTTGACGGGGGTTTTTTGAGCCAATGCCCAAGGTTCCAACTCGGATAATTGGCACCAAGGTCAAGAAAACCAAGGTCAGAACTATGGAAACTACAATCAAGAGGGAAACTATGTCTGGGATGGGAACTACAATTGTGACAACAACTACAATCGGAACAACTATGACAACAGAAATGAGAGAGTTGGACCTTATGTTCTACCTGCAAATTGGGAGTCTGGCAATAGAGAATGTGGTGGTATTATGTCACACATAGAGGATATGATGCATAAGATGATGAAGAGATTTGATGCGACTGATGAGAATGTGAAAGAGATGCAAAACGACTTGTTTGGAATCGGTCAAAAAGTCGATGCCCATGCAGTGTCAATCAAGCAACTTGAGCAATAGTTTAATCAGTTGGCCACTACAGTGAACCCACGTCAGCCTGGCAAACTTCCTAGCAACACCATCTAGAATCCAAATAAAGATGAGCATTATATGGCAGTCACTACTCGAGGAGGTAAACATACCATTGATCCCCCTATTCCTTCTAAGGTTCAAATTGTGGTAGAAAGAGATGATGATGAGATCGAGGTTACTGGAGAGTCTAAGAATGATAGAGAGAAGGAAGCGGAGGTAACCCAAAAAGTTATTCACATGCCTAGACTTCCACTTCCATTCCCACAAAGATTGGTAAAGAAGACCGAAGAAGGAAAATACCGCAAGTTCATTACAATGTTGAAACAGCTTTCCATCAATGTTCTGTTGATAGAGGCTTTAGAGCAAATGCCTGGGTATGCAAAGTTTATGAAGGATTTGGTGACCAAAATGAGGGCCGTCAGTTTTGAGAATGATGAGAGGTTGCAACATTGCAATGTTATTGCTACTAGGTCACTTGTGCATAAGAAAGATGATCCTAGTGCTTTCACTATTCCTTGTACCATTGGGTTGTTGCATTTTGCGAAGGCGTTGTATGATTTGGGTGCTACCATTAATCTGATGCCATTGTCTATCTACAAGAAGTTGGGTTTAGGGGCTCCAAAACTAACTGCGATCAACTACTCATGACCAATAAAACTGTGAAGAAGCCCATTGGTGTTCTCCAAGATGTCCTTGTGAAAGTAGAGTCGTTCATTTTTCTGGTGGAATTTGTGATACTTGATTGTGAGGATGATTTTGAGGTTCCCGTCATCTTGGGGAGACCATTCCTTGCTGCTGGGCGCGCCTTGGTCGATATGGAGAGAGGGCAAATGAAGTTCCGATTAAATAATAAAGAGGTAACTTTCAATATCTATAGGTCTATGAAGCAGGAAAGCGATCCCAAGTCAGTATCAGTGGTGAATCATATTGGGGAGTGAGGTTTTGATGTGTCTATTGAAGAGAGGTTGGGTGTTGATGCACTGGCAGAGGTAATAATGAATTTTGAGGGTGATGGTATTGAAGACTATGATGAATTAGTTGCCACACTTGATAGGTTCGAATTTTGTTCCAAACCAAAGAAATTGGAGCTAGATATGAAGAATCGCGACTCTCCACCCGCAAAACCGTCTGTTAAAGAATCTTCAAAATTGGAGCTGAAGGCTCTACCATCACATTTGAGGTAGGTATTATTGGGGAGAGATGGCACTTTACTGGTAATCATTGCGGCTGATTTAAGTGAGGTACAAGTAGAGGCATTGGTTTCTGTGTTGAAGAGGTTCAAACAGGCTATTGGGTGGACTATTGCAAACATTATTGGGATTCCTCTTGGCATTTGTTCTCATAAAATCCAACTTATGTCGGACAACAAGCCAAGTATTGAGCACCAAAGGAGACTAAATCCACCTATACAAGAGGTCGTGAAAAAGGAAATCATCAAATGGTTGGATGCTAGAGTCATATACCCCATTGCAAATAGTAGTTGGGTCTGCCCTTTTCAGTGTATACCTAAGAAAGATGGGATTATTGTGGTTCCTAATGTGAAAAATGAGCTTTTTCCGATGCGGCCAGTGACTGGATAGAGAGTATGCATGGACTACCGCAAATTGAATGCTTGGACAGAAAATGATCACTTCCCGATGCCGTTCATGGATCAGATGCTGGATCGCCTTGATGGTAAGGGTTGGTATTGCTTTCTTGATGGGTATTCAGGATATAATCAGATCTCCATTGCTCCGGAAGACCAAGATAAGACCACCTTCACTTGTCTGTATGGGACTTTCGCCTTCAAAAGAATACCATTTAGGTTGTGTAATCCTCCAGCGACCTTCTAGCATTGCATGATGTCGATATTTTCAGATATGGTGGAGGACACTATTGAGGTATTTATGGATGATTTCTCTGTGGTAGGTGACTCGCTTGATGGTTGTTTGATGCATCTAGTCGAGGTTCTGAAATGGTGTGAAGAGTGCAATCTTGTGCTCAATTGGGGAAAGTACCAATGCATGATGAAAGGGGGGATAGTTCTGGGTCATCAAAGAAGGTTGACCCTCCTATGGAAGAAGTTGAGAAGAATATAATTAACAAGTGGCTTCATGCCGATATTGTGTATCCCATTATGGATAACAAATGGATCATCCCAGTGCAATGTGTTCCAAAAAATAAGGGAGGTATGATAGTCGTACCAAAAGAATAGAATGAGCTTGTAGCTACTAGACCTTTGACCAAATGGCAGTGTGCATGGACTACTGTATGATAAACACATAGATTGAGAAAGACTACTTCCCAATGCCATTATGGATCCAATGCTTGATCGTCCTGCAAGTTGAGGCTGGTTTTCTTTTTTAATGGGCACTTGGGGTATAATAAAATTTATATTTCCCCAAAGGACGAAGAGAAAATGACATTTACACATTCTTATGGTTCATTTGCATTTAAGAGGATGCCTTTTGGGTTGTGAATGCTCCGATAACGTTCCAAAGATGTATGTTGTCTATCTATGTCGACATGGTAAGACACTCATGAAGGTTTTTATGGATGACTTCTCTATTCTTGGTGATTACTTTGATGATCGTTTAGCCCATTTGAGCAAGGTTTTGCAATGGTGTGTAGAAACAAATCTTGTTCTCAATTGGGAGAAATATCATTTCATTGTTTAAGAAGGAATAGTACTTGGGCACAATATCTTGGGAAAGGGGATTCTAATAGACCAAAAAAAAGTTGATCTCATTGGAATATTTCCACCTATGAACTTGGTAAAAGGGGGTCCGTAGTTTGTTGGGTCACACAGGGTTCTACTCCTCGTCCTATCAAGTCTTAGGTTCCACATCAGAAATATGAAATTCCAAAAAAAGACTCATCTCCCGACAAGTGCCTTTCATGGCCCGTACGACTTCTTGTAGTTCGTAGATTGGACTCGTAGTTCACTGCTTCAACATTTTTTATTCATCTTTTCTTTCCAACTTGCATTTCCAATTTTTGAGGTTTTACAATATCTCCCCGTTGGTGAACATTCTTCCTCAAATGGGACTCAAGATAAAATGAGTAGAGTAGGAGAGAAACTAACAACCCAACATGATGCAAATTTCATATAATCATGGACAATCACACCAAGCTAAATCGTACAATCAAAAATCAAGTTTTCATGAACATGCATGCATATGGAATTATGAGATTAACTAAAATACATGAATCTGAAAGATTGAACCATGAGTAGTTAGTACCTAAAGCTAGGGTAGGGGCGGAGGGAAAGAGATGAGGATACCATGCAATTATATCGGTTTCGGCCTCCAAAGTAGAACCTTGAACTAATTGATTCCTCTAAAGAACTTTAACGAAAACAACTTCTTTATTTCTTAACTTCTGGACTTGTCAGTCGAAATTCTCAACCAGAACTTCTTCATAAGAAAGATTTTATTGAACTCTCACGCCTTTAAAAGGTACAATAGATGTCGGATATCTAAGACACGTATTCAACAAGAAGACATGGAATATTGGATGTACCGATTATAAATAATTAGGAAACTCAAGTTCATAAGAAACTTTTCCAATACGCCTCAAAATCTTATATGAGCCCACATAGCAGGAACTAAGCTTCCATTTCTTCCCAAATCTTATTACACCCTTTGTGGGTAAAATTTTCAAGTAGACCCAGTCATCCACATTAAATTCAAGATCTCTTCTCCTAGCATCGACATAAGACTTCTGTCAACTTTGATCCATTTGCAACCTTTCACGAATAAGTAGGCCCTTTTTTATATTCCCATGCCACAACTCGGGCCCTATCAATACAACCTCACCGAATTCAAACAAACCAATAGGATACCTACAATTCCTACCCTAAAGAGCCTTAAACGTTGCCATCCCAATGCTAGAATTATAGCTATTATTATAAGAAAATTCAATCAAAGGGAAATGGTCCTCAAAATTTTCCTTGAAATGAATTACACATGCTCATAGAATATTTTCTAAAATCTGGTTGGTACGTTTGTCTTGTCCATCAGTTTGAGGATGAAAAGTCTTGTTAAGTTTCACTTAAGTACAAAGACCCTTGTGAAATGACTTCAAAAAATGGGATGTAAACTGAGTACCACGATCACAGATAATGGATAAAGGTACTCTATGCAACCTTACCAGTTCCTGAATATAAATATTGGCGTAATCTTCCGATGAGAATAAAGTCTTAACTGGAAGGAAGTGAACCGGTTTCAACATTTTGTCCACTATAACCAAAATGAAATCAAACTATTGACGAGTGTGAGGTAAACCTGTAATGAAGTCCATATTCTAATATTTCCATTTCCATTTCCATCTAGGTATAATAATGTTTTGAGAGAAACCACCCAATTTTGATACCCAACTTTCACTTGTTGACAATTCAGATATTTGGCCATAAATTCTGCAATATCCTTCTTCACCTTATTCCTTCAATAGACTTCCCACAAATCACAGTACATCTTTGTGGGCCACGGGTGAAGAGTATTCCAAGAAATGTGAGCTTCTATCAAAATCTGATTTCTCAACTCATCAAACATTCAGAACACAAAACTGACCTTAATATCGAAGGACATCATCTCCTCCATCAAAGAAAGCCACAATGGCTTTTATGGAAATTGATTTCTTTAAGTCAACTAGTTCCGGATCAAGATTATTCTTATCCGTCACATCAGACACAAAAATGATTTAGAACCAATATGAACAACTACACCACATTTATTGGAATGAACCAAGCAAACACCCAATTGGGCCAACGTATGAACATCATGAGCTAACTCTTTCTTATCATCCTCCACATGAGCAACACTTCCCATTGATAGTTGACTAAGAGAATCCACCACCACATTCGCCTTTCCTAGATAATAGAGGACACTCATGTCGTAATCTTACGCGTTTGCTTCCCGTGGTATTTATCTTCAATTGGTTACCCAAATTTCCCCATTTGATATTAATCGTTGAAACTTTGTGATTTGTTTTAATGTTGCAAAAATGTCACCTCTACAAACGATTAAGACAGATCTTTACTTCTTGATTGAATTATTTACCGTATAACTCTCTGTGGGATGAACCCAACTCTTAGTTGGGTTTATACTTGTTAGTGACCGCCTACACTTAGAATTGGATGAAGTGTAGCTGAGCATTATCAAAAATGGTGTCGCTACCGGAGGATGGTGTTTAAAATTCATTTATTGAAGTATAGTGGTGAACTAATTTTATTGTAGTTGAATCATCTTATTTGTGTTTTTGTTGGCTGCTCTAAAATAGGTTAAAGGATTAGTGTGAATAGGAATAACTCCAGTCAATTGGGGAACAATGATGACATCAAGAATTTGCATGATGTCAAGTGAGGGTGTTATTCGATTGCCCCCAATTGTGGGAAACACAGTGTTTCATGTGACCAACACAATTTTGCAGTTGTTGCAAATGAAGGGTCTCTTTGGAGGACTTGCTCATGAGGACCCTCATGACCACATCCGAAATTTTGTGGATGTGTGTGGGCCATTTTCCTTCAAGAGTCATTCCGAATCCATTTGTTTCCCTTTTCTCTAATAAGGGAAGCAACAAAGTGGTTGACTGAATTGCCAAGGGAATCGATCACTTCTTGGGAGGATCTCATGGAGGTATTTTATAAAAGGTTTTTCCCTCCTTCGCATATGGTTAAGTTGAGGGATAATATTCAGAACTTCAAGAAAATTGATGGTGAACCTATCCATGTGCATGGCTGAGGTTCCAAAAGTTGTTGCTCCAATGTCTGACTCACAGGATGCTGGATAATGTGTTATTGCAATATTTCTACCGGAGTCTTGACACGGTCAACAAAGGTGTTGCGGAAAAACTCATTCGAGATGAAATCATGAGACAACTGTTTGACATAACATTAGCTCTCCTTGATGAGATGACGAGAATTAATGCATGGTACACAAGAGAAGATCAGGTGTCCCCATTGAATCTTGGGCTGACAAAGGAAGAAATGGAAAAGAACCAAGAGCGAGATGAAAACATGGCTAAGATGATGACCCAAATGGACCTATTGACAAAGCATATTATGGGAAGTGGTCATAAGGTTGTAAATGCGGTCGGTACTAATAGTGGTGTAAACCCCGATGATGCACACTTTGAGGCCATGTACAATGAAGAAGTGCAGTTCTTGGCAAACCAAGTGGGGGGTTCTCGTTCGGGCTATCCAAGGTCGAGTGGAAATCAAGGTTCGCATAAAGATTGCGATGATGACTGGAGAGACCGAGATCGAGAATAGCGTGACTGTGGTGCAAAATGGAGAGATAGAGACGGGGACAAAGATTAACATATGCCTTCTCATGAATGTCAAAAGGCGAAAGAACCAAGGGTTGATCCTGAAAATTTTTGGACCAAGGATATGCTTGTTTGTAGCTTGAACAAAGTGGAATTATCAGACAAGGTACTCAAGGAGATGAAAGATGATGTCTCTTATCTTAACCAAATGGTCACATCACACTCGGTAACCATTAAGCGGCTGGAAACAAAGATGGGGTAGATCTCGACTCATTTAAATCCAAGACTGAAAGGGGGTCTCCCAAGTGATACTTTGGTAAACCTGAAAAATGAGGCATGATCCCATGACCATGTTATACCACACAGTTAAATAAGGTACTTCTTGGGAGGCAACCTAACTCTTTTTTGTCATTTGAATAAAGTTTGTTGGATGTGCAGGTTAAAATTTGAAGTTTGGGAGAAAGGCCAATGGGTAAGGTATGAACTCATTCGGCATACCGCCGAGTAGTTAGCCGAGTCCGATGTTCATTGCATTTTGGACCGACTTAATGGTTGGAGTTCTGTTAACTTCGGTAGGCTTAAAGCCATTTGGCGCGTCGCCGAGCGGATTGGCGACATTAATGAGGCTTGCCGACTGAGGCACGAACTGAGGGGTCAAAGGCTTTCAACCATTTTAAATTCAAAACCGCTCCTTATTTTGAACTTTTTGACTTTTGTAATCTCACAATCAAACTTTAGATCATAGTTTTTACTTAAATTTTCATGGGTGGCTTTGTGTGATCGGAACATGTCACTTTACTCCCCTTGCCTCTTTGTCTGCATATTATATTTTGTCTTCAATTGAGGTTGGTTCTATGAATTAGCCTTAATTTCATAATATATACTAAGCATACTTTTAAGTGGTTAATGGATCTATTGTGTGCCCTGATTGTGTGCCTAATTGCTTGTTGAATTATAATTTCAATCTTGCCCGATAAATTATTTAGCCTAAATGAGTTATTTATTGGTTTCTAAAATGTGTAAATTGTGGATGTGCATATTGGGTTTTGTGTGGGTGAATTCTGAGTAACCTGATTTCAACCGAACTACTTGATTTTGCCCAATGATGGATTGGGTGACATAATTCTTAAGGGTGAAATCGTTGTTTGGTTGAGTTTAGATAAATTGGGGGAAGTCTGAATACCCCGATTCATATTTGTATTGGGTTAGGCTTAAATTGCATAGATTTGGATTTAAAATTGATTGTCATGGGCTGGTAGTTGAATATTGAACGTTGGGTTGAAAATTTGGCAGGTTGGGCCATTTGGAGAGCTTAGTCGAGCTAGCCGAGTGACTCGGTGGTTCGCCGGATAACCCCCATATCGCCTACTTGACTTGAATTATTTTTGGTTTGTTATGTGATTTTTGGCGAGATGTTTGTGCTCGCTGAGTTGACTCTGTGAGTAGCCGAATAGACTTAGGCTCACCCTTTCTGAAACCTATTTCTGTTGAATTGATCTATAACTTTTGGCGAGGGTCCTTTGCATCGCCGATTGAATTCGGTGAGTCGCCAAACTACAATTTGTCACTCCTTATTGAACTGAATTCTGGCTGATTGTATTCTTTATCATTAGGCGAAATCATTAAGGCTCGCCGAATGAACTCGGTTCCTTGCCGAGTGATTTTGCGAGTTTTCCTACATTTTTTAAAATAGTTGTTTCACTAACCCTTTACAACTGTATCATTTTGTTTGCTCATTTTGACAGATATGGCTAGACTGAAAGTTTCGGTAAAGGTTCCTCAACCCCGGATAAGGGCAAAAGGGGTAGTGATTGCTGCTGAGGTTGCACCTCCTCGATCTACTAGACCTCGCTTCACCATAAAAGCAAGTGTTCGGGAAAGGGAAAGCAGCCAGCGGAGCCTAGTTCGAGTAGCTCCAACTCTTACAACATGGGTGTATATTACACCCACCTCACTACATCTAATTCTCAAAGTGAGGATGATATGGGGTCTAGGACTCCAGTGTATGAGTTAGAGCCAGCAGATGATCAAACACTAAAGCGCAGACATGGTGAGTTGCTCTCCAAAGCACTGCATGATCCAGCACGACTTCCAGCACTCCCGACACCTCCACCACCTCCAGCATAGGAAGCAATACATGAACCCTAAGTGCCTCCAGCTTCAACACCTCCTGCACACTCTATGAATCAGCTGAAGGCTACTGGTATGCGGGCAATTCTTGAGGAGAAGAGGTTATCTACAGATGGGGTCGTAGATAGGTATCCAACTTGAAAGAGTGGATTAATTAAGGAATTGGGTTGTTTAGTTGTGTTATGCTCGTTGAGGTTCGAAAGAACTCACTTGAAGTGCAATAGTTGATTGAGAAATGGTTATTGTATTCAAAACCTAGCCTACCTATTGAGATTCAACAACTTTGAGCAACTATAAATCACCCATTACACGAAATTAGCATTCAACTGATCACACTCCTAAGGTCAAATCTTTACTTGTATACTTCCTATGGTATTTGTCTTAAATTGGTTACCCAAATTTCCCCATTTGATATTAATCATTGAAACTTTGTGATTTGTTTTAATATTGCGAAAATGTCATCTCTACAAACGATTAGGACACATCTTTATTTATTAATTAAATTCTTTACCGTATGCTCGGTGGGATCGACCCCAACTCTTAGTTGGGTTTATACTTGTTAGCAACCGCCTACACATAGAATTAGATGAAGTGTAGTTGAGTGTTATCAAGTCTATCCTTTAACTCTTGAAAACTTTTCTCACAAGCTTCTGACCATAGAAATTTCACCTTCTTTTGAGTCAATGTTGTCAAAGTCAAATCAATAGAGGAAAATCCTTCCACAAACCTTCTATAATAACCGGCCAAGCCAAGAAACTCCATATATCCGAAGTAGGCAAGGGTATAGGCCAATTCTTAATCACCTCAATTTTCTTAGGATCAACTTGAATACCTTTACAAGAAAAAATATGGCTAAGGAAAATGAAGAACCTAGACCAAAACTCACACTTGCTAAACTTAGCATACAACTCATGATTCTTGAGAATTTGCAATACAATCCTCAAATGCTCAACATTCTCATTTCACTCCGCGAGTAAATCAAAGTACCATCAATAAACACAATCACAAACATATCAAGATATTGTTTAAACACCGTATTAATGAAGTCTATAAATGCCTTTGGGGAATTAGTCAAACTAAAACATATCACTAAAAACTCATAATGGCCATATCGAGATCAAAAACCTATCCTTGGAGTGCTACTTTCCTTCACCCTCAATTGGTGATAACTTGACAGGAGGTAAATCTTACAAAAGTAACTTGCTCCTTCGAATTGATCATACTAATCATCTATCCTTGGAATAGGATACTTATATTAATGGTAACCTTATTCAATTGTCGATAGTCGATGCACATTAAGGGAGAACCATCCTTCTTTCAAACAAACAACACTAGAGCCCTACATGATGAGATACCCAGTCTAATAAACCCTTATCCAACATGTCCATTAATTATTCCTTTAACTCCTTAAGTTCTATCTAGAAAATTGGATAAGGGGGAATAGAGGTAGGCTGCAAATTTGGGAGAAGGTCAATATCAGTCTATTTCTCTTTTAGGAGAAAGACCGGGAAGATCATTTGCAAAAACTTCCAAAGCCTCATTTACAATCAGGATTGACTAAAGAGCAAGGGTTTAGGAATCTATATCCCTTACTTGAACAAGATGATACATGCAATCCTTAGAAATTATTTTCCTATCCCTTAGAAAAGAAATAAACTAACCCTTAGTCATATAGTTTACCCCTTCAAATGATATGATAGGATCGTTCAGAACCTTGAATGTGAAAAATTGGGTATTACAATCTATGGAAGCATAACATGAATAAAGCCAATCCACCTCAAGAATAATATCAAAATCTAACATATCAAGTGCTATAAGATCAACATGAGTGAGTATATGAGAAACTAAAATAGGAAAAATTCTATAAACTCACTTAGCCACTATAGAATCACCAGCAGGGAGGGTGACATAAAAAGGATTACAAAAGATTTCAGGATTGGTATCAAACCTCATGACCACATAAGGAGTAACGAATGACAATGTATCACCTAGATCAAGTAAATCATAAACATCAATATGGAAGACATTCAACATAACCGTCACAACATCTGGAGATCTCTTATGATCATGTCAAGTTTTAACAACATAGAACCTATTATGATAAGGAGCACCTAAAGAAAAATAACTAGGTTGAGCTTTCCAACAATCCTTACACTTTTTATCTTTCAAATGAAAATCCTTTACTTTGTGACAACTCTTTGCACAACAAAACACATAATTTGTATCAGCTAAGCACTTATCATCATGTTTCTTATCACACCTTGTGCAAACTGGAATATATGATCCATTACCACCACCTCTTTGAGGTTTAGGATTAGACACCCTATTCTTGTTGAACTTAGGAGTTGGAGAATTAGAAGATCCTTGACCCAAAAACTTTTGCCAGAATTTAGAACGGCCTTGTCCACTAAACCTAGAATAAGAAAAGACACCATTATTGGTCCTTGCCCTCTAGGACTCTCTTTCCCTTTACATGAGCTTCTCTTCTACCATTTGTTTGGCATGTATCATAAAGAGGGAAATATCCTATTTCCTTAATCAAAAGAGTCGTACGACACTATTTAACCACCATACTAGACTAACTCAACAGCAACTTACTCATCCTTACTCTAAAGTCGACAACCACAGTCTGCACATACTTAGCCAATTGAGTGAACTTCAATGCATGCTCCTTCACACTCTGAATTTAATTTTCAAATGATAATGAACTCAAGCACTTTTGCTTCCCTCGTCTCAAAAAGAAATAAGCGATCAAGAAAAGCTCCCTTGAATTCCTCCCAATCAAGGGGATCTACATCAACCGCCCTTTAACTTTTTCATTGTTCAAACCACACTTGAGAAACTCCCTTAAGTTGATAAGTAACCAATTCCACCATCTCAATCATACACAATCCCATAATTCCAACTATGTTTACACCTCATCAATGAAATCTTGAGGATCATCATCAACCTTGGAACCATGAAATTCCGAAGGATTAATCCTAATGAAGTCTCTTATCCTTGTCACCATCATACCCATATTTGGGTTCATGGGAGCAATGATGTATCTATTTGCTTGGGTCGTCATAGATTGAACCAACACTTGGAAAGTAGCTCTGAATTCAGCATCAGTCACTTGCTCAGCCAAAGGGTCAACCAGAACTTGAGGAACCTCGGGCTCCACATTCTCAGCCATATTCCTTCTCATGTAAGCTCTTCGAGTGGTCATTTCTTGAAAATGATTGAACACGACTTAGGAGTAGGACTTTTATAAAGATAAACTCTATGGCATGACTTTAGAGTAATGAAAGAAGTGAAGTTTACTAAATGTTTTGTAGTGTCCTATTCATAAGTATGGCGCTCTTCACATATATGAACAAAACTTTACTCAACGCGACTTGTCAGACATCCTATGACCTTTTCTAAAACCTTGTGCTTTGAATACCAAGTTTATCATGACCCAAAGTACACCCTAGATGTGACATGGCGTATCAGACCCTGAGAGGCCATACACAAGCCACTTGACATACATATATATAATCTAATAGACAAACGTAAAGAATATCTAATGAATAGAAAAGTTTGACATAAAACCAAAATGTAATCGTAGTCTTGACAAGCCATTCTAAACATCTCAAGAAGTGATCAGGATGTAATCCGTACACCATGTACACCATCTAAAAACTAAAGATATAGAAAGAAAAGTCAATGTGACATGGTCCTGAGAACATGAAGATTCACCAACTCTTGAACTTCAAATGGTCAAGACAACTAGCAATAAACATGAGGAGGAATATTGTCAGACCCTACATTAGTGAAACAATGTAGGCACATGTATGAATTAGTATATATAAAATACTAAGTATGAGTGATATATAAATATATATATATATATATATATATATATATATATATGATCATAAGAGGACATAATCGAAACATGAAATGAATGACCAAGTTAACCATAGTAAAACCTTTAAAGAAGAATCATAAATCAGGAACATGGTCAATGCATTTTAGAATTATAAGGAAAGATTCATTAAAATCTTGATGGTAAGCATAGATCAATTTGTGGGGTATTAGCTTTAACCGACAATAGACTATGTGAGCTATACATGGAATCCGATGTAAATCCCACATCAACAAGAAAGATTCTACTTTCAAAGGTAGAACTCCATATCAAGGTTCATATGCTATATGTGGATCCACTAGCTAGGCCATTTAAGGAAATCATATTGGGGCACATAGTTTGGAACTAGAGGTTGCTATTGGAGATTACTGTCACGACCCGGGAGCACCCCCTAGTCGTAACCGGCGTACTCGACCTCGAAGAGGTCTAATACAAGCCTCTTAGCATTCATTCATCGCATAGACACTAAAACCATAAGGAATTTAAAACTTTCTTTACCAAGAAAACATT
>JAJOOH010007044.1:0-27544 GCA_029582605.1 Solanum gracilifrons | reverse complement strand
CCCCCCCCCCCCCCCCCCCCCCCCCCCCCCCCCCCCCCCCCCCCCCCCCCCCCCCCCCCCCCCCCCCCCCCCCCCCCAGTAAAATAACAAAACCAAACTCATAAATTAATTAAAGAAGAATGTAAAAGAAAGAAGCAGAACGAGAGGGAGAGCAAGAGCAAGGAAGAAAGCTTTTTTGTTTTCTTCTATAAATGCAAATTTAAAGGCCAAAGAGGTTTCCTTCTTCTTGACAAGTTTCAAGGGAGGTGTCAAGAGAATGACAAACTACTGCCAAGTGTGTAGTAGTTGCCATATCTTCAAGAAACAATTCCAATACAATTTAATAAATTTTGGCTTTGTAAATTCATTTTTAGTATAAATCCATTTAAAATAATTAATTCATTTACAATTCCCCTCTTATTTCAAAAGAATTTATACTAAAAAATATAACTTGTTGGATTTTGAGGATAAAATGCAATAGGTTTGGTGTTTTTCGGACTATGAACCAAACTTAGATCGATAAAATTTAATTTACAAAATTATCGATGAAATATAATATTTCTATGAATCAATAATTCTTATTGTAAATCAGAAACTTTACCAATCACATTTTAACCTCAGTAATTTTAATGTTCAACGCGGTTTTGCGCCTATAGGCCATGCACGTGCCTGGTATTCATGAGAGCTCTAGAGACTAGGACAAATTCTCATAGGAGCGGCCACACTCCACTTCTCATATAGGTGAATTCATCAAGTGTATACTGCTTTAAATACACTGCCTTTAATTAAGGACTGCGAATTCATTAAGAGTTAATAACTCATCCCTCATTTTTTAGTAGCAATTTAAGCACTCTCAGCTAGTGCGCAGTGTCAATATTGACTTGTTATTACCCATATGAACCTATTTCATGGGATCTCCAATCACATAGCTTGGGCTACTATCTCCATAATCAATCGACCTTAAACCCATCTCTATTGAGGTTTGAAGAATTAATTTTCTTCCCACGGGTTTAGTCAGTGAATCAACCGAAATTCAATTCTGACTTCACATAATCAATGGAAATTACTCCATCTCTCAACAGCTGTTTCATGACATCATGCCTCAATTTCATGTGTCTGCTCTTATAATTATAAGTTTTATTCTTCGCAATAGCAATTGCGGCTTCACAATCACAGTGTATAAACACATGAGACAATTCATCTTTTATCAAAGGGATCAGTTGGTAATTCATCATTTATTAAAGGGATCAACAATTCACCCTTTATCTAAGGAATCAACAATTCACCCTTTATCCAAGGGATCAACAATTCATCCTTTATCAAAGGAATCAACTAGCAATTCATCCTTTATTAAAGAGACATTCGCTAAGAAATTTCTTACCGATTCAGCCTCAGAACCAGCCAGCTCTAGAGCTACAAACTCTGACTCCATAGTCGATCTAGCAATGATCGTCTTATTGCACCATCACCTAAGGTAAATACATATCCACTAGTGGATTTTGTCTTATCTAAATCAGAGATCCAGCTTACATCACAATATCCTTGTAAAGTATAAGGAAATCTACTATACATGATACCATAATTCATGGTTCCTCTCAAATATTTCATTAGTCTATTCAATACAAACCAATGCTTATAATTGGGATTATGAGTAAATCTATTAAATCTACACACAGTATAGGCAATATCAAGCCTAGTAAAATTCATCAAATGCAATAGATTTTCAATAATTTGAGCATATTTAGATTGATCAACTGGGTCACCATTATTCTTTTTGAATTTAGAGTTAGCATCATAAGGAGTAACTACAGGTGTCACCTCAAAACTCCACATAATGTTCTTGTGACAACATTATACCATCTTCACTCCTCATAACTTTAACTCACAATATCATATCTACTTCACCCAGATCTTTCATATCAAAATAAATAGACAAAAATAATTTTGTAATTTTCACAATATTCAAACTTGTACCAAATATAAGCAAGTCATCAACATATAAGCATATTATCACAAAATCATTGTCTACTGTTTTAGTATAAACACATTTATCCACTTCAACAGATACATAGTTGCCTCTTAGTAAGACTTGATCTAATTTTCATGCCACTATTTAAAATAAGAAATATATATGCAACATTATGTTAAACATATTCAATCAGCATGCAATCATCAGTTTAGAACTTATATTTCTCTTCTTAGGTTCAGACAAAAAAATTTTAGTCAGACACCCCCACACTTTAAATATTTCACATTTATCAAAATTATTTAAGTCTAAATCAGGAATTAAACAAGAATTCACATATTCTTTATAAATGAACTATTAACATGTCATAGTCTAGCATGCCATAATGAAATAGACTCAATCATATAAGCAGAAGCAAATATATTTTTACTGTAATCATCACATATATTAAGCAGAAATAAGTCATACTTATAAAATTCTTTGCCAACGAAAGTATCATTTTTAGTCAAATATGACCTCATTATCTTCAAAAGAAATCTTCATTCCACATTTTCCTAATAATCCCACAGAAATAAAATTAATTCAGATATTAGGAGCATGCAATACATCACTCAATGCCATAATTTTATCAAATGTCAGTTTGAGAAATTTTTTTCCTATTTCAATTTTTTTTAGATATTCTTGAGTCACCAAGACAAATAATATCTTCTCCTTTCTCAACTTGGGTGTATGACCCAAAAAAATTTATTAATACAAATGTGTCTCATAGCATCAGAGTGTATCACCCAATTTCTCACATTGGACTCAATATTTTTATCTGAAATGATTGCAAAATCATATCATCCGTTTTTGTCAAATTTACTTTTAGCTTAGTAGAATTCTTTTCAATATTCTTTGCATTGAGGTGTATTTTTTCATGAAGGTTTTATTATTAGCATTGGACTTGTATCCATGTTTATTTACATACCTGTAATTTTCTTTACCATAGGATCCGACAGAATGACTTAAACAGTAGCAATTAGGATAGCACCAACATCAGTATCATCAATAGTTTTAGGTCACATATTATATGCCATAGTTTCTTAGATTGTTGGGGAACAATGAAAGTTTCACAATAATAATAGAACTTATTATTTAACAAAATAGTAGTCCTGAAAATAAGATAAATATTACTACGATAATATATAAATAATAGTGCAGAAAATTAATACTTAAGTTGTGCTGGGCACTATCCTAAGAAACTATTTCAGCGATGTGAAATGTTTCCCAAGGATTAAACAAGTTTTCCCTAATTAAATAGAGGATACGAGAATCAACAAATTAATTAACATCAGCAAGTTATTAGGGAGAAATAAAATAACAAAATCAAACTCATAAATTAATTAAAGAAGAATGTAAAAGAAAGAGGCAGAACGAGAGGGAGAGCAAGAGCAAGAAAGAAAGCTCTTTTCGTTTCCTTCTATTTTTATCAAATGTGAAATGCCAATTTAAAGGCCAAAGAGATTGCCTTCTTCTTGAGAAGTGTCAAGGAAGGCGTCAATTGAATGGCAAACTACTGCCAAGTGTGTAGTAGTTGCCGTTTCTCCAAGAAACAATCCCAATACAATTTAATATTTTTTGGCTTTGTAAATTCATTTTTAGTATAAATTCATTTGAAATAATTAATTCACTTAAAGTAGTTCCCACCTATATTAACTATTTAAAATGCTCCGAGAATAAAAAAATAAAATAGGAGAAAACAAGGTAGGGATTCTCTCCCTCCTCTCTACTATAGCGGTTGACATGTCGCTACAACGGCCTCTGCTATAGAGGAAATATTCTCGCCATAGTGAGATCATTGTAGCGGGTTTGCCTCGCTATGACGGCCTCAACGAGGTCAACTCAAAAATCCCCTCTATAGGCTTCTTCTTGCAGAAATTCATTTAGAAAGACAGTTTTAACGTCCATATGATTAAGTTTTGATCAAACTTTGATTTTTTTAGTTCAAAACTTCAAGATACTAAATTCATTTTGCAATTCAAAACTTTAGAATGTAATGTCCTTTATAGAATTCTCACGTAAAGTATTGTATTGATGATATGAGTTGCATACTCCTTATATAGGAGAAGAGTCCTATACTAGCTACAACATAAATATATTATTTACATCACCTTATTCTAGTCGACTACGTCATCTTAGTCGTACATAAATTAGGATTCAGTAGTCTATTCCTAGTGTAACTCTAACTCTTACTCGTCAGTCAACTTTGTTAAGCCTGATCTTTTAATATATTCCACCAGCTTCCTTCAACACTTACCCTTAAGCTAGTGAGTAGAGGAACTGTAACTCCTTGCTTGCTACGAAACTCTGCAAAAACTTGTTTGGTTAATGCTTATGTATGAATATTAGCTAGATGATCCTTAGACCTCATAAACTGAGTAAGAAGTTGTTTTCTGACCACCTTCTCATGAATAAAATGATAGTCTACTTCAACATGTTTGGTTTTAGCATGCATAATTGGATTAACTGTCATGTACAAGGCACCCATGTTATCAAAATACAATGTAGGTACAGATCGAAGAAACACCCCAAGGTCATGAAGTAGATACATGATCCATGTCATCTCTGCTGCAGTGAAGGCTATTGCTCTATACTCAACCTCAGCACTCGATCAGGCTACTGTGGACTGTTTCTTAGAAGTCTAAGAAATACAATTTGCACTTAGATAGATGCTATAGCCTGTTGTTGATATCCTAGTGGTGGTACAACCTCCCCAATCAACATCTGAGTATCCATACAACCTGTATGGTTATTGTGAAATAATTCTGAGTCCAAAGTGTAGAGTACCTTTGATGTACCTGAGAATCCTTTTCACTCCTTGAAGATGTTCAATGGTTGGATTCTGCATAAACTGGCTTGCTAAATTCACAGCATGAGTGATATCTGATCTTGTGACCAGGCTTCCCACAGCTTCATGTAAGCCATGCTTTTGAGCCAAAGGAGTGGCTACAGCCTTTGCCAAAGTCATCAACTCAGTAGCATACTTACTCTGACTTAAGTGGATACCCCCATCAAAATATTTAACCTCTACACCTAGAAAGAAGTTTAAAGGACCAAGATCTTTCGTGGCAAATTCATTCTCAAGTTGTCGAACCAACTTTGAGACATGTGATGGATTACTTCTTGTGACAATAATATCATCCACATATAACAAGAGAAAGATGGTACCTTTGTGTGCTTGCAATATAAATAATGAGGGATCTCCCATACTACAGATGAAACCAAAGTGTAGGAGATGTATGCTAAACCTATCAAACTAGGCTCTTGGTGCTTATTTAAGACCATACAGTGCCTTTTTAAGTAGACACACATGATGAGGATATTTGGATCAATAAATCCATGAGGTTGACTCATGTAGACCTCCTCTTGTAGGAAACCATGGAGAAAGACATTTTTGACATCTAGTTGTCTACTTCCCACTTTGAGCTGATTGCAATAGATAGAACTACCCTAAAAGTTGTGGCTTTAACCACAAGGCTAAATGTTTCTTCAAAGTCTATGCCTTCAAGCTGCGAGAATCCCCTGACCACAAGTCTGGCCTTGTATTTATCTACTGTTCCATCAGCTTTTAATTTTGTCTTGAACACTCATTTTGAGCCAACCAAATTTATACCAGGAGATTTGGGAACCAATATCCATGTCTTGTTAGTGCGTAGAACACTTATCCCATCCTCCATTAAGCCGATAAGGTGACCTAAGTGCTTCCTTATTAGTATTTGGTTCCCTCCGAATTTATTTACTGCTGCGAGTAACAAGTGATAAGTGATGTTCTTTCGCCTTGTGTCTGGTGATCATCTGATGCCCTTGTGGTGTACGAAGTACCTCAACTGGTAGATCAACTAAAGTAGTTGATTTTAGTGTAGTATCATCAGGTTAATGTCCAACTAGTACATCAACTAAAGTAGTTGATTGAAGTGTAGTATCTTCAGGTTGATGATGCTCATTGACTGGACCTGTAGGTTTAACTTGTTCATCACTTCCGCTAGCAGATCTGAAATCTGTAGGTGGAGTCTCAATACCACTATATGGATCATCACTTTCAACCTGTTCCTCATGATCATCATCTGATCCTACACTTGAGAGGTCAATAATACTCTCATTATTAAGGAGTATATGAATTGTTATAGTAGCATTGTCACTAGTAACTTGGTACTATCAGCCTGTACTTCCCCTGAATTATCATGTGCATGCAGTTTAGAGAAAGATTCAATAAAAGTAGTAAGGTGAGGTGAGACATCAATGTTAGTCAGAGATTGATTTTGAGACACATAGGGTAATGTGTTTTCATCAAACACAACATGTCTGGATATGTAAACTCTCCTTGTAGAGGGATGATAACATCTATATCCTTTGTGTAAGTTGTTGTATCCTATGAACACACAATGATAAGTCTTTGGACTGAACTTATTTCTACCCTTGATATATGAAAAACATTTATATCCAAACACCTTTAGGCTGTTGTAATCAGGTTGTTCTCCATACAACTTAAAAAATGGAGTCACCTTTTTTAGGACTGAGAAGGACATTCGATTAATGAGTAACATTGATGTGAGGAAAGCCTCAACCCATAGAAACAAAGGTAGGTTAGGATGGAGTAGTAGAGTTAATCCAGTCTCCACAATATGTCTATGTTTTCTTTCTGAAACATCATTTTGTTAGGTGTGTTGGGACATGAAATATGTCTCACAATACAACAACCTTCCATATGCTTGATGAAGTCTGTTTTAATAAATTCACCACCTCCATCACACTGAAATATCTTAATTTCTTTAGAAAATTATTTTCCCACTATTTTTTGGAATTTTACAAAGACCTCAAAGAATTCAGATTTCTTTTTCAGTGGATAAATCCATGTATATATTATGTGATCATATAAAAAAATGACATAATATTTCATATGTTGAGAAGATTCGATAGGAGTAGGTCCCCACAAGTCACAATGAATTTTCAATAAAGGTTCTTTCTTAATAAACAGTAGACATTTTATTCCAACTACTAACATTGATACAACTATTACTATTCAAAACTTTTAAAGACTTCAAATTAGGGTGTCCTAATATAGTATGCCACATGTTGTCTGACGTGTTCCAATCGTGTGCAGCAGTTAAAACATAGAGATTGTTATCTTTCAAAGCATAAAGTCCATTCCTTTTATATCCCTTGACCAGCAGTGTCCTTGTCTTTTTATCCTTTACCACGAAGTTAGTTTCATCAAATTCAAGAGTGCAACAATTATTCTTTGCAAGCTTACTAACTGAGAGTAGATTTTTATTAATCTTAGGAACCACAAGAATTTCTTTTAACCTTAAGCCTGATCCGGATATGTTCCCAACATGTGTTATGTCTACTTTTGATCCATTCCCAATAATGATTTTATCTGGCCCATTGTCGTGTTTAAGATCGGTTAGGATACCTGAATTATATGTCATAGGGCTACTTGCTCCTGCGACTACATATAAGGTGTCATCAGTAGTGTTTTGTAGATTAGTAGCAACTAATATTTGTGGTAGCTCATCTGCGGCTTGGTAAGAGTAATTCCACCTGTAAAAATACTTAAGAGCAGTATGGTTATTCCTACCATAAATTTGACACGCATCAGTATTATTCCTCTTCTTACTTCCACTTGAAGGACCGTTTTGAGAACCTAGTCCATTTTTGTTGTTATAAGAACATGTTCCTTGTCCAGCAGGCTTAAAGTCTCTTCCTCTGGAATTGAAGTTATTGTTTCCTTTTCTTTGATAGTAGTTTCCTCTTCCCCTGCCCCTTTGGGCAGAGAATACCATGTTATGGTTATGTTGTGGCACTTCTTCTTCATTCTCCCTCTTATCAAAACCCTTGAGAGCATTAACAAATTGATTAAGAGTAGGATATGTTGCCTTACCATGACAGTCTTGAAGGTCTTGTACTTGAGACCTAGACCTCTAGCAAAGTTAATTACTTTGTTATCTTTATCTACAGGCTTGTGAATGGCTGCAAGTCCATCACATATGCCTTTGAATTCCTTAATATATTCATCAATCATTTTGGTTCCTAGATTTACACTTTGCAGTTGTTGTTTGAGATGAGACTCCTTATCTTTTGTTGCTTGATGATAAACTTCTTTCAAGCATTCTCACATTTCCTTGGCAGTTGAGCAGCCTATGATCAGGTACATGCTTTCTTCTGTCAAGGTGCCTGAGATCCAACTCCTTAGCAACACATCCTTCTCCTCCCGGTCATCAATAATGTTGTTGTCTTCTGCACCCTTCTCGACTGCTACAACTTTCTCAATAGTCTGTCCAGTGGAACATGTACCTTTAGTTGGTTCATTCTCTGTGAGGAGGTAGGTTAATCTCATCACTTGAATCAACTGAGACATTTGTGTCCTCTATATAAGATAGTTCTTTCGCTTAAGCTTAATGGAGCAGGACAAAATAAGATGATGGAGTGAGGAGGTCGAAAGAGTGTTGGTAGAAGGGGCCATTGTAATTCGATATTGTGGTTGTTTTGGTTTTGATCTAATACGTTAAAGAGCGGAAAAAATTTAATGCTCTGATACCATGTAGAATTCTCACGTAAAGTATGGAGAAATCAAGGATTGTATTGATGATTGATTTGTTGAGTTACATACTCCTTATATAGGAGGAGAGTCCTATACTAGCTACACTAGCAGTCCTACTACAACACAAATATATTATTTACGTGAGACACCTTATCCTAATCGACTACATCAACTTAGTCGTACATAAATTAGAATTCAGTAGTCTAGTCCTAGTGTAACTCTAACTCGTCAGTCAACTTCGTTGAACCTATTCATTTGACATATTCCATCAACTTCCTTCAACATCCTTAACTTCATATTTCAATTTAAACTTTAGGTTAGACTTAGTATCCTAAAGTTAGGTATTTTCAATTTAAACTTCAGGGACATTGTATCTTGAAGTTTCAACTGTGTAGTTTAAATTTCAAGTTTATGTTCTAAAATTTAATTGTTATGGTTCTCAGATCATTGAAGAAAAAGAAAAAAAATGAGAATAAGATTTAGCAACATCTTTTCGGGACACCATTGGGCCCTTTTTTGTTTCTTCTTTTATCTACTAATTAAAAAAAGCTACAGGTTCAAAGTTTGATTTCAAAGAGAAAAAAAAAAAGCAACATCAATAGTGACAAATTTGATGTAATTTATTTTTTTGGACTAAAATGATGCATATGTTTATGAAATTGTGTTATGTACTTAAATTGCACAGCTTGAATTTCAAAATTATCTATCTTTAAATTAGAGTTAAGTAGTTTAGACTTCAATTAATACACTTGTAAAAATAAAGGTGATGAAACTTATATGATTTGATAATATGTTTGACTGCGACATGAAAATATTCATTGATGTGGCTATGCTTGTTCATGGTTCGATTTAGCTCAATTATTTTTGTTAAAATCAAAATCAAATTCATTTAGTTAATTTTTAAATTAATAAACTAAATCAAATCTAATATAATTTATATTTATCAATTTGGTTAGTATCTATTTTGATTCAATTGCTCAGTTATAAACCATACATAAATATACCATCTTTTATTATTATTTAACTTAAATAAACAAGTGATACAAATTTTATTGTAAATATAATATCAATTCCATTTGGATCAATTTTTAATTAAACTAGGAACACCTCACATTAAGAAGCCGACAAGAAGATGGCACAATTGGTTAAACTATGCTTAATTTAAATAATTTAAAAAGTTTGATTAAAACTTAATCAACTTCGTCGAGAAATGGTCAGGTGTCCCAAACAATTTTGGGAAACGGATCCCATCCATTTAAATTAGCTCCAGTAATGTCCGGTAATAGCTTTAGATGATGCCACCTAAACAAAATGAAATCTAAAGGCTAGAAATTATTGCTTCTAAAATTAAATTTCACGCCGTTAATTTTCTCTTCTCCACTGCTTGGTACAAACTAAAATGGCAGAAGTTAATGAGTTCAATCACTAAAATTGTAGGATAGCTCCAAATTGTTTTATTCTTCCACGGCATTAGTGGTAAAGTTAGAAATTTCATTAAGGATACTTAATATTTACTATATATGTACAAAATTATTTTTGACATGTATACTTCATAAACTTTTTAATATAAATAGTATGATTTTTTGACAAAGGTTGTCTGGCTACTTGAGCTAATTTAACTGGAGGGGATCCATTTCCATCCAGGTGGTTAGTCAGACATCCTTTGTCGAAAAATTATACTATACATATTAAAAATTGTATCAAGTATATAGGTCAAAAATTATTTTTCATACATATGTAATAAATCTTTAACACCCTTAATGAAGTTTCTAACTTTGCCACTAATTCTATGGAAGAATAAAATAATTTGGAGCTATCCTACAATTTTAGTGATTGAGCAAAACTACTACTTTAACTTCTGCAATTTTAGTTTGTACTCCCTCAATTTCAAATTGATTAAATTGTTGAGGTGTTTTACACCCTTTAAAAAAAAGAAGTTTAAGACATAAATTTGACATAATTTTTCATTTTTACCCTTGTTAATTATTGTCAAATTTATGATTAAAATAACTGAACATTAATTAATAACTAATTTCAATACTAACTAATGAAGGGTAAAATTGAAAGAACATTCTAAAATAGTCTTGAAAATTGAACAATTAAGTTAATTTGAAAAATAAAAAATATCTCAACAATTTAATTAATTTGAAATGGAAGGAGTACTAAACAGTGGAGAAGAGAAAATTAATGGCGTGAAATTTAATTTTAGAAGCAATAATTTCTAGCCTTTACATTTCATTTTGTCTAGGTGGCATCATCTAAAGCTATTACCGGACATTACTGGAGCTAATTTAACTGGATGGGATCCGTTTCGACAATTTTGGCCCTTTTTCGAATTATAACAATTAAATTTTTCAAAACCCGCGGATGTATTGCTTCTTTGTCCAATATATAACAAACGATAAATAAGTTATATAGCAAATACATAACTATAGATCAAATTCATACTAATTTAAGTTTGAAATAATTAGGGATATGTATAAATAATAATTTTATACCAGATACATTTTATACAAATAAAATTATAATATATTTGATAGAGATGGAGTGATGTATCCGGATGTTATATGGGAGAATTTTTTTTTTATATTTTTATAATTAAATTTTTTAGAGATTAGTAATTTTGCTAATAAAAATGCAGGAAAGAAGTTTCCACATGTTATAGATTTGACCCAAGAGAAAACAAGTGGTGCAGTTAGGCTGAATATTATGAGCCGCTCAAATGGAGCCATCACATAATCTAATAGTATTATCAGCGAAATAAATAAAACCCAGACACCCAAAATTGAAAAAATCAGTCTTCAATGGCTTCTCTGCTGAACCCACCTCTCACTCTGCCTCAAAACAAGGTAAATATATTTACATATTCATTTTCAACCGTTGACATTTATTTCCTTTTGATAAAAAAATTTGTGCTTGAATTGAGCAGTTAGCTGTCTGTGACTGCCAGTGAAACTTTGATATGTAGGTAGCTGCTTACCCTAAGATTTAAACAAAATGGAGCCCCTTCCTCTTTCTTTTTGGTGTGATTGTGTTCTATCAATATTCGGTGATGAACAAGAGAATTCATTGAGGTCTATTAAAAAATTAGTACAAAAATCAGATAGTAAGGAAAGAGATTAAGCTCTATTTTGGAGTGGATAATTTTTGGGTTTTACAGTTGGAAGACACTACAACACCCAAGGCCTCTTTTTACTAGCAAATTGGTTATAACTTATAAGCTTAGTGCAATGGTTTGTATCAAAATATAGTTTTAAATAGGCCTTCCTTTAGTAGATAGACGTATGTCTTTGCCAACTAATCATTGATTGATTATAAGGTTTTTGTCTAATATCTGAGAAAATTTCCAGATTAGATGTCCCCCCAGTGCTTTGGTCTAGTGGTAAGAGATAAACTTGTGATGTGTGAGTTAGTTTAAGTGGAGAAGGGCAGAGGGGCGGGCTCATCATCCATTGAGTTTTGTATTACCCTGCGTTATTGGGATTTCTCGGTTGCAAAAAGAATCAAGATTAGCTGGTTCTTCTCCATTATTTATTAGGTTGAGTCTCATTTTTGTCATTCACAGTTGTAATTAAAGAGGAGGAAACCAGAGTTAACTCCTTGATCAAAGAAAGAGAAAAAGAAAAGAAAACATAGTTGATGTCTTGTTTGTTACCAAATTTAGAAGCTTATTTGTTTTGTGCTTTATATGTTCCAATTACTGCTTTCTATGTAATTGGAGACTATGGAAAGCATTGAATTCTATTCCATTGTGTTTACAGTTTTTCTTTCAGTTTTTCGTTTGAAACAGCATTTTATGATGCTTTTAGTTAACCTATACGCCAATCACACTTTGTATTTTCCTACTAATGGATGACTCAAGAATGATATAAAAGGCAGCTTCACCTGTAGTACCACTATTGATGCGTTTTGTTCATTGTCTCTTTCACTTGGTTGGTTTTCTGGATATGTTCTTAAAAACCCCTCCCTATATTCAGCTGAATCCTGGGGGTGTCCTCGCTGCATCTACTAGTGGAATACCAAGCAAAGAATTTCAGCCATCTTCAACACAATGGAGCCACAGGCGTTGTTTGCTGATGAGAGCTAAAACATCGGTGGAAACAGATATGCTGGCGAATGATTCTGTAGGCACCGATGCTGTTGATGATAAGGGTGATCCTTCTTTTCCATTTTAAGCAGCACACAGTCAAAATTTTCATTGGATTTCTCTATATTCCTCTATAGATCCTTCAAGAAATAGTTATTGTTGAGGAATCCATAAGATCCTTTGTACCCCTTTGGTCATGCATGCGATATAGTACTAGTTTTGTTACCGTGCGGAGAGAATAAGTGAATCTGTTCCTACTTTTGTAATCCTAAATTTATATAGACTCGGACAAAAGGTTATAGTTCCAAACTATCTTAATAAATGTAAGTTGGAGGTGTGATATTTTTGTTCGAGATTTTGATACATGTACAGTGAGTCAGTGGCCATAATCTATTAATTGTTCAGCTTAAGAGTACATAACGTGACATAGTGAATACACATTTTATTGGTAAATTTATACCATCTTTCAAGGTCTTATGGGTCGATAGGTTTACACCAGAACACTTTCACATAAAATATTTGATCACCGAATATAGAATGTGAAGATTGTTAGGTCGAACTGGTCTTCTAACATATTGTTCGTCTGATTTTGAATTATTATTTTGATTTAGTGCAGATTTCGGAGTTGTTTGCATGCACCACGTTGGAATACTATGTGAAAACCTTGAGAGGTCATTAGACTTTTACCAGAATATTCTTGGTAATCACACTTCACTTTCTAAATGGATGACTAAAATTACAGTTGAAATACATAATTTTGTAGTTCTGAAAGTTCATGGATTGATCAGGACTAGAAATAAATGAGGCAAGACCACATGAAAAGCTTCCCTACAGAGGTGCTTGGTTGTGGGTGGGTTCTGAAATGATACATCTTATGGAGCTTCCAAATCCGGATCCCTTTACCGGCCGACCTGAGCATGGGGGCAGAGATCGTCATACCTGCATAGCAATTCACGATGTGTCTAAGCTGAAAGCTATTCTTGATAAAGCTGGTAATTCATTTACCTTATTCCTGTTTCACCTTCTGACTTGAAAATGGTAAAAGAAAAGACTTTGGATATATATATTCTGCTCTTTGTTTTCCTTTGCAGGCATTCCCTACACCGTTAGTCGCTCTGGGAGACCAGCCATTTTCACTCGAGACCCTGATACTAATGCACTAGAATTTACTCAAGTTGATGCTTGACAGGATCTGGACTGCTTGCTCTCCAATTTGCAATCCTTATATAGTTAAATATACAGCTATTGTGAATATACATATAGGGATATTCAACAACTAGAATCAATAGCTCTTTGAAGCACTTCAGTTATTAGTGGTTATGGCTTATCAATCCCCACAAATGTCATGTGCTATTTATATGATTTGAACATCTGTGGTTAATACAATTTCCCCGAATAAGCGCTCTGTTTACTCATATTTAAATAACACCAGCTGCAGAGCTTTATGCCACCATGATGTATCACTTGTTCAGCATCACTGCGTTTGATGACATTACATTATCAGACTCGTAAGGTTGAACGATAATATGTATGTCATTTGTTTTACATCCTCAGAATTTGAAAAACGAAGGCTTTTTTCAGTACAAATGCTAAATGCAAATAAAGCAGTCTACGTGTTTCTGGGTTCTTTACTATCACAAGCAATATAATGTTTACAAGACTACAATTGTTGGTACTATACACTTTTGAGTAATGTCAATGAACAAGAATGACGCTTCCCTTTTTTTCTCTCGACACTGTTCCAACAGTATCTAAAATATGTCTGGATTGTTTTCCTTCCAATCTTTCCTTTAATTGCTTCTCCAGGACTTATTTGGCTATGATATATGCACAATTACAGTGTTTTTGAATTCAGGCCCCGTTTTTAACGTGACCTCCAATCTTGTATGGCAAGGTGTAATGTGTGGTTTGGGGTAAGCATCTTGTGCTGCAATATCTGTTTCGTCACAGGTGAAACGTTATGTCTGTCAACCCATGCCTTTATTGCTCTGTGCTCATATGTAAAGCCATCAGCTGCTATATGTGGCTCTTCCATTACTTCCTGCAAAGATATTGCAGAATAACAGAGCAGACAGCAAAATGAGATTCAAGGTTGCAGAAAAGAGCACTTCACAAATTATCAGATTATCTCATCGAATTTGAATTCTTACCTGAAGGATTGGACAGAAGTACTGGCTAGGTGCCCTAAGGTTTCCCTGTGCCCTGACGTGCATCTCTGCAAATTCGAAAAGTTTTTTCAGAAGTGGAAGAACTTCAGTCTCAAGATCTGGTCTATCTCGGCATCTAAGCTTACAGCATTGTAGAGCCATCTTAGATAGCTCTTCTGCTTCAATCAATGGCCAGTCTACAACTGACTTATCAAGTACATCTACGAGCGAATTAGTGTCTATTGCTTCTTCAAATTTCATAATAAGGCCATTAGGATGACAAGCCGCCAATAGTTGAAGTGTTATTATTCCAAAAGCATACAGATCAGACTTAGGTCTCAGAGTTCCAGTTCTTAGATACTCTGGATCCATGTAAGCAAAGGTGCCAGCAAGAATGGAGTTCCTATACTCAGTAATACTTTCTGGAACAATATCTGACATAATTTTTGCTAAACCCACATCTCCGATTTTACTCACGTAGTTTTTGTCCAACAATATGTTTCCTGGCTTTAGATCTCGATGAATGATAGGATCAGGCTTTGAGTTGTGCAAGAATGCAAGACCACATGCCACTTCAAAAAGTATCCGGAATCGAACAAACCAGGGAAGAGGTCTGTTTTTTCCTGGGAAAATATGATCTTCCAGGCTTCCATTTTCCATATACTCATAAACAAGGCAGCCATTTCCTGGAGAGGCTCCGAGCAGTAAAACAATGTGTGGGTGATGCAACTGGCTTAGAACCTCAACCTACAAATGATCGAATACATAATTAATCAAAAGTTGGAAGTTTAGCCAGAATGATATTGCCTCAGTTCCCTGAAGTGAAAAACTTACTGGCATGACATAGGCATCTTGTGAGGTACTAAACAAGCCCCATTTATATACAAAATCAGAGAATATTTGGCTGTAGCTCTTTAAAAGAAAAGGAGGAGATGAGAGGAATCTATTAATGATATGTAGTAGGAAGTACTATTTTGTGCAGATAATAATGCTACAGAAGTGTTTCAGACAAAAATGCACATGCGCTATGAACGGCAAGCAGCCAAGGCCAAGAATGCATAAATATTGAATAACCAAAAAAACCAAAAAAATATGGGAAAGAGAACCTCTTTCAGGAACTCCTCTTCCTTTAATGATGCGTTCGGATGAAGAGCTTTGATGGCAACAGGGGTATGATCAAGGTTGCCTTTGTAAACTTTCCCATATCCTCCTTCACCAATTATCTTAGACTCGGAAAAAGAATCAGTGGCCACCTGAATCTCTTCTCTAGTCAGTCTCCTATACCTGCCATCACATGAAAGTAGTGCATCGACAACTTTTTGTTTTTCTAAGGACTGTTGGAGAGCCTTCAACTCTGCTATCTGCCTCTCACAAGCTTCTTCAGCGAGCAACTTTCTCGCTATCTCAACCTCCTCCTCAATTTCTACATGTTTCTTCTTCAGTTCAGCAGCTGTTTTCCTTAGGCTTTCTTCTCTTTCCTTGGCTGCATTCACTCTTCTTGTTTCTTCACAGCATTTCGAGGAAAGTAATTGGACCTGAAAGACAGTCAGAGAGTCATGTTCTGATATGTCGATAGCAACAGTGAACGAGAATATTGTCAGGCAATAGGTATTTTTCCCTAGAGGCTGAGTTACTATACTCCTCATAATGTTCTACCGTCACTTCAAATGGAACTCAAATTAGGATAAACAAGAACTTGATTCTGACAGACAGCATAAAACTACTGTGTTCATTTTTATTTTATTTTTATGACAAGGAAACCCACATCTACTATCCTTTGGGTGTGCACAGGGTAAAAACCCCGCTCCTATGCAATAGTTCGCAAACCACATAGGAGAGGTAACCCGCACTAGGCAAGTCTGGTGCGACGAGCTCGACCCAGAAGGCAAACCCCTTGCTTTCGATGTGTTCATTTCAGTATGAAAGAAGAGCACTCAAGAGTTACTCATTTCGAGGTAAAATAAAATAGATCAAGATTTTACCTTGTTTTGGGCATGGATCAGATGTTCACATGTTTGATTGTACAATGTTATGGTGTTTCGCAACTCTAAGTGCAATCTTCCCATTTCAACCTGAACGTCTGACTGCTCAATGACATCAAAAAACTACCTCAACTTACTAATACGTTTCCGGTTACACATATATTATACTCTAATATGATATTGGAAAAAGAACGTACAATATTCAAGAGAAAGCCTGCTAAAAAGAATTAAAGAAAAGGTCAAACTCACATGTTCTGAGTAAGTGGAAAAATGGCTACTCTTGACTGCCTCCAGACCAGCTGCTGATTCTTCTAGATTTTGAATGTATCTTTGCTGAGGACTGATATGATTAGAAGTGTTCCCATGTAAAAATGCTGGAGGATTGAGATGTGTAAAGTCTGCAAGTGATGATGCTCTGCTATGAAAATCCATCGAGGCACAAGACACAATGGATTCTTGTTGATTGATAGTATGAAGTTCAGTCTCTGTTTCAGAATAGAAATACTTGTTGGAAGTTAGAAACTACTGTCCTAGGGAAGGCAGAAAGATATGACCAAGGAGATCAAGGCAAATGACTGAGCTTTTCTATGTACCAGTAGATAACAAGGGATTCAAGGAATTTTTAACAAGTCCATTCGATAACACCACATAAACATCAAAAGACTCAGGAGCATGCTTGAGGATAGCTGATGGTACATCTCCATCCTTCTGTTTCCTGGTTAAAATTGATTATAAGTTTGGCACAATTAACAATTGAAATTCAAGAATCACCATAGTATCATGTGAGAGGTCAAGTTGTTTCCCATAGATCAAAATCATCAGATTAACACAACTCCAACTATGGAGCTTATGCAAAACAATTAGATTAATCATATGATCGACTACAGTTTGGGTCACTCTTGATGAAATGTAATCATCAGGACAGGACCTCAATATTACCAGTCAAAATTCTAGTATTAAATTATAACTGGACAGTTAAATTGTTGAATTGTATGACAATCTCTGATCGAAGTTTAATTTTTTCGAAATGGTAAGCAAATGTTCTGTTACTCCACCAGCACTAAGTTGGTGCTATATGTTACGAATGTCGCCTGACAGAAAACACAGTTCCACTACTAATCAGTGAGAGTACTGAGAAAATCTATGAGCCTAGCAACCTCATACATTTTCCATTTTACACCAACAAGCGAAAAGTGAAATGCTATTGTACTTTAGTGTTGGAATGTTTTCTTCCTTTCTCCCGAAACATCGTTGATTTCTTTATTTCTATATCACTCACCAAATACAAGCTGGATGGTTCTCCATATCCACCAATTTAGTTTGTTAGATAAGTGAAACCTTTTTTATTATTATTTATATTGCAGTTTGTACTAGTTTCCATAGGTCAGAAATTTGAAAATTCTGTAATGAATGAGGCAATGAAATTCGAACACATAATGTCTCTGGCTTCCATACCATGGAAAAGAATATGAGCATGATAGAAACCTTACTGCGATAACCCATTATCTTTTTGAGCACCGTTATACAACCGATATAACACATTATACATCTCTAATAAATGCATATCCAAGCCATCTTGATCCTATGCCATACCTGCCAAAGTAACTGGGAGAGGAAGAGCCCAACACTAGACTATTAATCCCAGCCTGAGCTACATATTTTAGAAGCACAGTTGCAGGATTATCCCCTTCCAACACCACAGTTTCAACCTACAGGATAATCAGACATTAGCACATATGACAACCATTCTACCTTTAGATACATCTAACCTACTAAAGGAAGAGAAAGCTTACACTTTTTCTTTTGCATAGAGTCTTAAATGGGATAAACATTTCTTCACAGTTAGCCCTTATATCCTCTATATACATTTCCACCACATTATCATCAAGCTCGTTAACTGGAATATTCTCTCCTGCTATAAAATTCAGGAGTCAAAGATATTACAAACCCAGAAGACTAAAATGATAGACACTTGCTGACAGATCAATTATAATATTAGTATAACCTTTTAAATAGATCCAATAATCAATCATCAAGATTGAACTAAGTAATCTTTAAAATGGTGTGTGAAAACCAAGACACGTTCAGTCTCAAGTAGTACATACCAAATACTTAATGAACCTGATCCAATCAATCAGCTCACTTTCATGAAAAGGCAAGTTAAAAAGGTAAACATTTTTGAAGTTCTCTTCCTGACATACAACAACTGCCCACGTTTTTTTCACAAAATTTACCACCCTAAAGAAAATAGCTACCACACTATAGTGAGTGTCAACAAAGTTTTTTTTTTTTTTTAATTTTATTTTTTGATAACCGAGAAATCCGTTTGTGACCCGCCCTTTGGACCAATCACAGCCTTCTAAACTCGATGGATAATGGGCCCGCCCCTCTACCCTTCTCCACTTAAAATACCAGGCTTCGCTTTGCATGGTGTGGGGCTTGAACCTGCGACCTAAGCCACAAATCCTCCACCTTTTGCCACTTGAGCTAGGCCTTGGGGGCGAGTGTCAACAAAGTTCTACATTCGAAATTGAATAGTAGCTACATATAAGTGTAATGATAGTGTGTTAATACCATGAGGCCTCCTGAAAATGCCTGTTTTGACCGAAGGGGAGACGATATCAATCTATGCTAAAAGTCTTTTTTAGGTTGGTTAAACTCTACATGTGCTATTAGAGTCGATGGCTTGATGAGACGAGTATGGAAATGACTTTGAGTAGCTCTGATATTTCAGTTCATGAAGAGCTAAAGAGCAATCCCATCAGAGTGATGGCGTAGGATGTGTTTATTGTTGTGGCCCATAGTTTGAAGATAGACATAGAATTCGAAGATTGGGGGCTTCTAGAGGCCATAAAATGTTCTGGATGAATTGGTGGTACCTAGTAAATCTCTAATAAGCTCATGAATCACAGTGACGGGTCATATGATACTTAGTTTGAGGAGGAAATTGTTGGGTGCGGACAAAGTTCCACATAAGATGTTGATGAGAAATAGAAACAACATACAAGTCTAATATTTCTCATCAACATACAAGTCTAATAATACTCCTAATAGTACAAAAACTTCTTGGAAAAATAGTGAGGTTTAGCCCAACACAGATAGTATCATAAAAATGTTAATTAAGAGTCACATTTGAGCTGGTTAACCCATCAAATTAAATATTATATCCTTGATTGCGGTATTTTTAGCTCTCTAAGTAACAAAGAACATGAAAATTTACAACATAAACAATAGGGTAGATAACACTAAAACACACTGTAAAAATTTAAAATGAATCAACATTTAGTGTGTGTTCGGTAGGGAAGAAAACATTTTCCATCCTACATGTTTGGTTGGGGAATAAGTTATCCCGGATTAGTTATCCAGTATATAAAAACACTGTAATCCCAAGATAAGCTCATCCTAAAATTAATCCTAAAATTATACTACTAAAGAGTCCTTAATGTATTTCAAAATCAAATACCTATGCCCCTATACAAAAGAGGAATATCATAATTTAGTAGGTGCTGAGTATAGTGAACTAATCTAATCATCCATATATGATTTATCAAATACGTAAGAGAGAGCTATGAAGCAGAATTTTTACAGGGAGTTGGTATTGCGGTGACGGTAGGCATGACATGAATGAGGAAAAAGCGATGAGCTTTAGGCAACAACTTCTCTATAGCCCACCGGACGGCTCGTTGACTACCCCTCCCTTCGGCACTCTTAACTGCCACGGCAACGTTGACCATCACCGCCGCAGCTGATGGCGGACCATCCCCGTCGACCTTCATACTTTAGAAAGTGATCAGCACACTGTAAGCACAGGTTTATTAGCTAGATCCTCACAAGTCACAGCAATAAATAATTTGAGGAGCAGTGGACCGGGTTCGTTGATTCATTAGCGCCGGTTCCAGACTTGTCAAGTAGGCATGGGCCTTTCTAACCCTACTTTTTATATTTTATTTAATGGATTAATTACTTGAGTGGATCTCTTTTAAAAAATAATTACTTATTTTAAATATATTCTTTAATTATTATCATTTATAGCATTATCTAACAATACTATGTATTTTATTATATTTATCTTTCTTTCTCGCCTCTTTCTTTTTTTTTTGTCTCTAGCCTTTTCAAATTTGTCTCTCTTTCTCGCTCTTTATCCCTTTCCTTCTTTCTTTCTGTTATTCTTTCTCCAATTCTTTCTTTTTTTCTGTACGTTATTCTTTCTCCATTTTTTTCTTTCTGTACATTGTTCTTTCTCCTTTCTTTCTTTATGCTGCTCTTTTTCCCTCTCTTTCTATTGTTCTTTCTTCCTTTCTTTCTCTCTCTACTTTCTTTCGTATAGTAGTCAATAATTCGTAGACGAAATAAAATTTGTATCAATAATTAATTGGACAAGTAATCTACGTAACAAATGAAGAGATATAATAAACTGCAAAATGAATTAAACTTGAATTAAAAATGTATTACAAACATATTAAAGTTGAATTAGATGAGAATTAAACATGAATGCAAAATATAGCAAACGAAAGAGCATTCTATGATTAGTAAACTGAATAAAACTTGTATCAATAATGAATTAAACAAGTAATCAAATTGTAACAAATCAACCAATAAAATGCAAAATGAATTAAACTTGTATTAAAAGTGTATTACACTAGTATTAAAGTTGAATTAGAAAAGAGAATTAAGCATGCATAAAAAACGTAACTAATGAAAGACCAGACAACGGTCTGTAGAGTGAATTAAACTTGTATCAATAATGAATTAAACAAGTAATCTAATAATAACAAATCAACCAAAAAACTGCAAAATAAATTTGCATTAAAATTGTATTACACAATATTAAAGTTGAATTAGAAGAGAGAATCAAGAATGAATGAAAAACGTAACTAATGAAAGACAAGACAATGATCTATAAACTGAATTAAACTTATATTATTCATGAATAAAACATGTATTATATGTGTCTTATAAATTATTTTTGGTTTGTATCACTAAGAACGTGAGTGATGTTTGCAATATGTATTAAAATGTATTGTGCATGTATTATAAGTGTGTTACCTAAATTACTTTAGTTGATATTATTAAAAAGGGAGTGAAGTTTGCAATATGTATTATAAATGTAGGATGTATTATTCATGATTTTAATACAATTTTAATGCAATTATGAAACATATCTAATACAACTTTAATACAAACGCGATATATTTTCGTAAACTTCATCCTTTTCGAGTTTCAATCTAATATTTCTCCTAAAATCAATTATAAACTTAACCAAACCCTCTTGAAATTGAGATATAAACTTCAAACGATATTTTCAATTATTCGTAGGAACAACCTATCCAAACTAATCGCAAACGAAAGAGCAGAAAGTAATCTAATCGTAACAAATGAAGAAACATAATAAACTGCCAAATGAATTAAACTTGAATTAAAAATGTATTACACACATATTAAAGTTGAATTAGAAGTGAATTAAACACGCATGCAAAATGTAGCAAACGAAAGAGCATTCTGAGATTTGTAAACTGAATAAACTTGTATCAATAATAAATTAAACAAGTAATTTAATCATAACAAATCAACCAATAAACTGTAAAATGAATTAATTTGTATTAAAAGTGTATTATACAAATATTAAAGTTGAATTAGAAGAGATAATTAAACATGGATAAAAAATGTAACTAATGAAACATATCTATTGTTCACATTTTAATGTAGGATGTATTATTCATGATTTTAATATAATTTTAATACAATTATGAAACATATCTATTGTTCACATTTTTCGAGTTTCAATCTAATATTTCTCCTAAAATAAATTATAAACTTAACCAAACCCTCTTAAAATTGAGATATAAATTTCAAACGACATTTTCAATTATTTGTAGGAACAATCTATCCAAACTAATCACAAATTTGTAAAATTTCAAATAATGAATTCAAAATTTGAAGCTTTATAATGACCATTAATGGTGAACTCTTGTTGCTATAATTTTACAGATTTGAAATTTTTGCTTGAAAATATGATTTTGTACAAATTTTCATCTTTCCATTTCTTTTACCATCGTATTTTTGGGTAAAAATAATGAAATATAGGCAAAAATTGATTTGAAGATAGTTATTTACATGAAAATTTCAAAGAAGAAGAAGAATAATTTTTTTTTAAAAAAGAAAGAAAAAAGAGGAGGAAGATAATAATGATAGAAAAAGAGAATAAGAAGAAGAAGAATAAAAAAAAAAGCGAAGGAAGATGAAAAAGGGTAGAGAAAGAGGCAAGTGACTGTACAATTTCTTAATTCCAAAAAATTGTTATATTTAGTTAGAAAAATTATATTGTCATAGATGATAAATATTTCTTTGATATAGCATATTTATGTGATTTACCCTAATATATACATCAAATAACAAATTTATTATTTTAAGAGTAATAAAATGAAATTAATCAAATTACATAAATAACATACAGATATTTTCATCTTCTATTAATGATAATGAATTGATTATATTGAAGAATAATAAAATAAAATAAATTGAACATAGATACATTCCTTGATTTCCGTCTTATATTAAGGTATTTGATAAATTTAATTTTTTAAAATTAATTGTCATTGTATCTCATAAAAACTTTCCTATGTATTACCATCCCATTATTTATGAGATTATGTAATAAAATAAAGGAAAAATTACCTATATACACACTTTTTTCTCCATAATTTCCATTATTCCCTACCAGTTCTAAAATTTTCCAAAATCCCTTATTTTTTAGTGTAACACAAAACTACCGGATACATAACTCCCATTCCCCAAATCCATGTTTATCACTTCCTGGTTTCACTCCATAAATCTCTCCCATCCTTTTCTTCTTCTCCAACTTTCGATTCCCACAATTTTTTGCTCCCTTTTTCACGCCACAAGTTTTTCCACAATTACCCCATTAATATATTTTTAAATTTCAAATATTTTCTCTTTCTAACTATTAATGATTTCAAGTTATTCAAGAGGTAGATCTCTTTTCATAACTTCAGTTTTCAATTTTCTTTAGTTTTTCATCTTCAAAAATCGTTGAGACTTATGGATAAAAGTTCATATTTCAATATTGGGCTTACCCAATTACTTGAAGAAGGAAGCATCTTTGACTTCTAAATCAACGGTGGAAAAAAGGCTCAAAAGGCGAAAAAAGTTAATCTATTGGTGGGCTCTGGTAAGGACTTCGGGTCGAGATTCATGGGTGACGTCATTGTTAACAGTGAAAAAAGGATACAAGAGTGAATGTTGAGAAGGAGAAGGAGAAGAAGGATGTACATTCTTCTTTTAAAGTGAATGTAGAAAAAGGTGGATGTACATTCGTCTTCTAAATTGAATGTTGAGAAGGAGAAGTCGAAACAAATCAGATTGTTGATTGTTTTTTAGATTTTTTCTTGTTCATGTTTTTCTGATATATATGGGTTCAAAGTTTTAATGTATTCAGTTGTTTTTGTTTCTTAAATTAATGTATAATGCTTTCGTTTCAACATTATTATGATACATTACGATTTCATCATGTCCAATGTATCGTGTTCAAATTACTAAATTATCTTACGACTATAGTTTGGGATACATTAACTAGATTTTTATTGTATTAAGTTAATTTTGTTTCTTAATTAATGTATAATGCATTTGTTCCAACACTACGATACATTACAATTTTATCACGCACAGTGTATCATGTTCAAATATTAGTTTTGATTCATAACCTTAATTAATTTTGATACTTGATACAAAACTTCTACTAAATATATCATTTATCATGTATCTAGGTGTGACTATGTATCTTCTACCTTATTCAAATTTAGAAAGATGTGTATCCGTACACACTACCAAATCATATGCGTGATACATAGACCTTACTATTTTCATAGCTAAATATGTGTGGTAAAAAAATGTGTATTTGAATCTGTCGATACTGTTTTTTTCTATTATAGAATAGACATCTAATAAAGTGATTAACAAATTGATACATAACAGCGTGTCATGACTACATAATAGCGATCTTGGCACACAACAATGCATCTGATACTTATTAACTTATATATATGATACATTAAAGTGCCACACAAGTATGTATCAAATTCATAAATGGTGATACAAAAATGTTATTATCAAAAGTTTGTTTAGTTTGAGGTAAAATGTGAAGATCTTGCAGCTATGTATCTAATACAATAAATATGAAGCACATTAATACATATATTAAATTTGTCTAATTGATAGTAAAAAGAAACGTAAGCATAATTTATGGGATTTAATTAGATTTTCAGATTTATTTCCTGTTTTAGTGCAACAGATTGACACTTATTGTAGGGCAGCATTAATGTATCCGGACAACTAATTATGTATCTGGATGACTGATATTTTAGGAATTTTTTGTAAAATAGAAAAGAGTAGGGATGAAATGTAATTTAAGTCTTACACTATGGGATTTATGTAAGTTATACAAAAATAAAATTGTGGGGAAAAAATAATTAGCGCCAAATGTAGTAAGATTTGCGTAAGTATGATGATTTTCTAATGGATTAAGGTTTGACCCAAATTGAATTATAGATGAAGCAAATATTATAAATTTGTATTTTTGTTTAATGGGTGATTGATAGCACAGTTTTTTAACGGGCAACTTGGTGAATTCTTGTTCCTTTAACTTAAAGTAATCAAATATTTCTCTGTTTCGATTTAAAATATATCTATTTAGATATTTTAGATTTTGAACTAAAATAAAATAAAAATCTCAATAAAATTAGTGGTCTAAAGTTAAATTTTAATATATGAATACACGGTAAAAAAAAATTGTGCTCCTCTTTTATTCTATATATTAGTTGTTTTTAGCATATTATTCTTAAAAAAATATATAAAGACTCCGCTTCACATAATAATAATGTTATTATTGCATTATTATTTATGATAATAAGCATAATTTGAGTTAATAAAATGCTAGATTTGTGTTTTTAATATATTGCATTGGATGTTATTATAATTTTTTTATTTATTAACATGAAAATTTGAGTAGTTTACTTTAAAATTCTAAAATATTTCTTTTGAAAGGTGAGTAATTTTTCTTTATTTCTTTTTTATACAAACTTTATAGATATATTTACAATCTTTAATACTGTTTTCTTTAAAATAAAATCATAAAATGTACCATTTAAATTTTTTTAGCTCTGAAAATTGTGAATACCTAAAGCACCTCAACCTTGAACCCATGATATTTAAAACTTGCAATTTGATTTTTCAAATAGCTACGGTTTTTATCTCTGAAATGAATAGAATAGTTTAGAAGCTCATTATGAAATATTATTAATTAATTAATCAATTACTTTATGATTTATTTTAAATGCATAGACACCCGATAGCTAACCTCTATTCCCATTAGATTAATTAGGAGCACCTTCAACAGTTATATTGATGGATCTTTATAATTATTTTGTTAACATGTTTAAGTGCGAACACAATTCAAATTATTAAGATATTCAATAATAAAAATCTAGAACTTGTCTCTAACAAAAGAAAAGAAAAAAATGTGTAAAAATTTGGCTAAACGGCATAAACCTAAATCTTTTATTAATTAAAGTAAACTATATATACATTACTATCATATGTATTATATTTACCTCTAATTTAAAATAATTATACATATTACCACTTTTAATATTTATACCATATACTTTTAAAATATTTAATTAAATACACAAATTCTTTAAATATGATATTAAATAATTAGTTTAAATTTAAACTCCTTAATTAATAGTCCAAGTCAAATATTTTTCTACCCACATCTGTCCCCCACCCAAGGTCCCAGCCCTCTCTCTTCCTTCATCTTCTCCCTCTTTCTTTCTTCGTCCTCGCAATACATGTTTGCATGTTAAAATCAACATTATACATATAGATTTGTTTTTATTGTTTTATTATTCTCATGTATCTTAATTTTGTATTTGAGCTAAAGTTCATAATGTTCTGAAGTTCAATTTTTAAAAAGTTTTACAAATCAGGTTTATATTTTTTTAATTTTGTTGTTTCTCAAACACTTTAATAGTTGACCATTTTCAAAATCAGGTGATTCTTGTTAAAGGTACTATACATCAACAATATTATACTAAATCAAACAACTTTTATTTGTTTATTTTCACTCATGAATTTTTCATTGCAGGGACTGACTCTTCATCCGCCAACATTCTAGCCGAGAATAGATATAAGTATAAGAGCGACTCAATCAAGATGGAAGAATTACACCAAGCTTTAATTAACAGAACAAATACACCATTAGATACAACATCAAGTGCAACAATGTTGGATACACATCACGTGTACATGTATTTGAGTTAACATTATATGTATCTATGAGAAAAACTTTTAGATGCTAAAAAAAAGGAAGAATTTAAAAAAAAAATTGTTTTTTTATTAATGATAAGATAGATACTCTATAGTCGTGATTTGTTTCCAAATTTGTGCGTTTCAATTACATTCCATATTTAGATACACATAAATATATGTATATGCTTATTATGCATCCAAGATAGATGTTTTTGAATAGGGAAAAGACATAAATTCACCCCAAAAATTGTCCCCGAAAAATCAGTTACACGTTTAAACTACTGGAGCGACCTATTACACACTTATACTATTCAAAGTGAATTTAATACCACCCTCAAAATTGACATGAAAGTAAAATTAAATATAAAATAAATAAAGCACGTTTGAGTTAAAAAAAAGAGAGTCAATTTCCCCCACCCTTCTCCTTCATGTCACCCTACCTTTCTTCTCCACTCGATCTCGTCAAACGTAACATAC